>CM055083.1:6307900-6547559 GCA_029204045.2 Tillandsia leiboldiana
TGATTAGGTTCCAGAAAAATATGTATAGGAGTCTACCACTAACCTATAGTAGTGGGATAGGCACCAACATTAATAACCCCACCTAGATATCAAATTATAATGCACGCAAACTATATTTGACAATCATAGTAACTGATTTCCTTCAGAGGAGTTAATAATTTTCTTACAGTTGCCGATCGCCCCCCTGACTATGCAACTCTATGTTACATAAGAAACCTACAAATGAGATTTCTCTATTTAGGTTAGGGAAAAAAAGATATATAGGGTGGATGTATAGGACTCTATGATTAGGTTCCAGAAATATGTATAGGAGTCTACGCTTAGGTTACAGAACATAAAACTGCCATAGTTGAATATCTACATTACAAATAAAGAAAGAAGATAAAGAGAAAAAGAACAACTACAAATTCTTTTCTACCTTATTGATGCAGCATTTTTTATTTTCTATACTTATTTTAGACTAGAATGTTAAAAAATATCGCTATTTCATAGAAAGCCGGTATCTGGACTCCTATAATCCAAGTTCCATATTGGGGTCGATTTACGGGAAGATAATGACACTCGAGAAACTGGTCAAGAGTAGGATGTCATCATCTTCTCATAAATTACCTCCAGGATGGGCGTTGGATTATAGGAGTCCTCATATCGCCTTCCCATGGAATTTTGATACTTTTAAACATTCTGCTCTAGAGTAAGTACAAAATATAAAGAATGCTGTTTTAATGAGGTACGGGAAAATTGTGTAGGCCACTTCTATTTTCTGATGGTTTAATTCGCAGGGTAGTCCTTCCCTATTTTGGTAAATTCGCGGTGCCTTGAGAATTTTTACATTTTTAGCTCCCACATATCTGTTTTTATCTGGTTATTCAGGTATTTCTAATCACATACATAATATGAGAATTGTGAATATCCCTTTTAACCTACCTTAATTTTGGTTGATCTTTTTGCCTATATGTAGTCTTCCATGCGCGGTGCTTGAGAATTTTACATTTTTAGCTCCCACATATCTTCTAAACAATTTTTTTACATCTCAGGAATAAATGGATATACCATCAATATGTAAGAGAATCGGAAAAAAAGAAAAAAGAATACTCACTCAGCGCAAGAATAGATCTAAGAGATATCATGAAGACGTTATAGATAATCCAATTATTCCTGAGGTTCCCTCTCATCATAACCTTGGAAACGATCAGATATCGTCAATATGTAGAGAGAATCATAAGAGAAGAAAAAGTGACCAAACTCAACACAGCAATAGATCTAACAGACCAAAAATTGGAAATAACGAAATGCTTTATGAGAGCTCCTCTCATTGCAGTCTACAAGATGGTCAGGTACACAATGTTGACCAATCTTACTTAGGATTGCCAGAATATCAGTGTCAATCATGTGGGGCTTTATTATGGTATAACGAAAGGATTTATAAGCGTCAAAATGAGAGTACTCAAGATTTTCCTTATGCTGCCAAGAAGGAAGGATTTGTTTACCGTTACTGCAAAATACACCGAATGTTCTAGATGTTTTATTGGATTGCCATGGTTCTCGACAAGCTACAAAATTTCAAGAAAATATTAGAATGTACAATTCCATGTTTTCTTTTACCTCTATAGGAGCAAAAGTAGATGTTGATATTAATAAGAAACCAGGACCGTATATATTTAGAATTAGTGGTCAAAATCATCACATAATGGGCTCCCTCCTCCCTGTTGTTGGACAACCACCAAAATTTGCGCAACTATATATTTATGATACCGAAAATGAAGTTGATAATAGAATGAGGGTGTTCAGTTCAAATGGTGATATCGAAAATATTGATAAAGATATTGTTGCAAATTTGATAAATTGTTTGATGACAAAAATGAGATTGTTAAAGCATTTAGAATGGCCAGAGATCGTTTAGAGAAACTGATTACTTACCAATTAAATTACGGTTGATTGGCAACGCGCAGTATAAGTGCACCACAGTATAATCCTCCATCATGTGCTGAAATTGCTGGTTTGATTATTGGTGACTTAGGCGGTGCAGATCGACAGCGTGATATCATTGTCGAACATAAGACAAATGGACTCAAACGTATTAGCGATTTACATCCCTCTTTTATGGCTATGCAATATCCTATACTATTCCCATATGGTGAAGATGGATTTAGATTAGGCATTCAATGTAGTCGAGAGTCACGCAGAAAAACAAACTCAAGAATGTGCATTACAATGCGTGAGTTCTATGCATATAGAATTCAAAATAGACCACACGAAGGAAAAACACTAATACGTGGCGGTAGACTGTTCCAACAGTATATAGTAGATGCATTCACATGTGTTGAAGAAGAAAGACTTGGTTATATCAGAAAGAACCAAACAAACTTACGATCTGAAATATATCAGGGTATAAAAGATGCAGTTGTTCAAGGTGATGTTGATGGTAATGCTATTGGCAAAAGAATTATATTACCCTCAAGCTTCACAGCTGGGCCGCGTTATATGATCCAAAATTATCAAGATGCTATTGCAATATGTAAGCACTGTGGTCCTCCTGACTTATTTATTACATTTACATGTAATGCACAATGGCAGGAAATACGAGATGCCCTAAATTTAATTCCAGGCCAACGATCTGAAGATAGACCTGATATTGTTAGTAGAGTATTCAAGATGAAATTGGAGTCCATTATGGCTGATATTAAAAAAGGTCATTTCTTTGGTCGGTCCATAGCTGGTATGTAATTGTTAATAAACTATCTACATAACCAAAAGACAAATGGTCTATTTATTTTTAGTTTATAGTTTGTTAATTCTTTACTTTACTTTTTCATACATTTTGATGCAGAATTATACACAGTGGAATTTCAAAAAAGAGGGCTTCCACATGTACACATATTAGTATGGCTGGATGCCAATCATAAATACTTAACAAATGTTGAAATTGATTCAATCATTTCAGCTGAGATACCTGATAGAGTTACTGATCCAAATGGATATGCAGTTGTTGAAAAATTTATGATCCATGGTCCATGTGGTCTTGCAAAAGTAGGAGCGCCCTGTATGATAAAAGGGTATTGCTCAAAACATTTTCCAAAAGAGTACAATAATGAGACAATTGTCAACGATGACGGCTACCCAATATATAGAAGAAGGAATAATCAGAGAACAGTTTTCAAAAATGGAATTGAACTCGACAACAGATTTGTCGTCCCACATAATTTAACATTACTTGTGAAATATTATGCACATATTAATGTTGAGTGGTGTAATAAATCAAGATTGATAAAGTATTTATTCAAATACATTAACAAGGGTCCGGATCGATCAGCAGTTATTATAGAAAATAATGTTAATACTGATACGTCTTCTTCTACTCAACGTTATAAACAAATTGATGAAATCAAACAATATCTTGATTGCCGATATTTATCAGCATATGAGGCTATTTGGAGGATATTTGATTTTGATATTCACTTTAGGCAGCCATCTGTTGAAAGATTAAGTGTTCACCTACCGATGATGAATAATGTAACATATCGTGATGACCAAAATTTACAAAATTTGTTGAACCGTCCTGATATTGGGAAAACAATGTTCACAGCATGGATGGAAACAAATCTAACCAATGAGAATGCTCGTGAACTCACATATGAACAATTTCCAACTAAATGGGTTTGGCATTCAAGAGAAAAAGTTTTGGTCAAATCGAAAACAAGGAAATCGTATAGGTAGGATTGTTTACGTTCATCCAGCTGCAGGAGAACTTTACTTTCTACGAATGCTTTTAAATATTATCAGAGGTCCTACCAATTATGAACAGATTAGAACTGTCAATGGTATTGTTCATGAAACATTTCGATCTGCATGTGATAGTCTTGGTCTACTTGGTAATGATAAAGAATGGCAAGAAGCATTAAGAGAGGCATCACTTTGGTCTTCTTCAGGTCAACTCAGAGAATTATTCGTTACCTTAGTCATGTTTTGTGAAGTTTCAAATCCAATGAACTTGTGGACTGAATTTTGGGAATTACTAGCTGATGATATTGTACACAAATTGAAGAATATTCTTGGGGTTCAAAATATTAGACTACCTCAAATCGAACTCCAAAATCATGTCTTATTTGAACTTGAGATTTTGTTCAATAAAAATGGAAGCTCTCTCGATCATTTTAAGCTACCTATGCCGAATAGATTATTTCTTGACCAGTTTGACAATAGACTACTCAGAGAAGAAACAAATTACAACATTGATGAGTTAAAACAAGACCATACAAAATTGTTCAGCGGGTTAAATGATGAGCAAAGGAAAATATATAACGCTGTTATGGTTTCAATATATGAAAATATTGGAGACTTAATATTTGTCTATGGGCATGGTGGAACGGGAAAAACTTATCTTTGGAAAACTATTATTTCAAAACTACGATCAGAAGGAAAGGTAGTCTTAGCTGTCGCTTCTTCAGGAATAGCATCACTTTTGTTACCAGGTGGTCGTACAGCACACTCGAGGTTTAAGATACCTATTAAAATTAATGATTGTTCAATTTGTGAAATTAAAAAAGGTACACACCTTGCAAAGTTGGTAGCCTATGCTAGCTTGATTATTTGGGATGAAGCACCTATGAATCACAGATATTGTTTTGAGGCTTTAGATAAATCGCTAAAGGATATTTTGGAATCAGATAACACATCAGATACTCAAAAAAAATTTGGAGGGAAAACTATTCTTTTGGGAGGAGATTTCAGACAGATACTTCCGGTTGTTGTAGGAGGTACTCGACATGATATTATTAATGCATCTCTTACAAAGTCCCACATATGGAGTAAGTGTAAAATCTTCCGCCTACAAACAAATATGAGGTTGTTACATGGTTCTTCTGGAAATGAAGCAACTACTTTATCATTAGCGGAATTTAGCAAATGGGTATTAGATATCGGTGATGGCAAGGTCCATGCTATTAAATTAGATGGAGAAGAAGAAGCAACTTGGATAAAAATTCCTGATGATTTGCTTATAGGAAATATTAATAATGGAATTGAGAATATTGTTCAGGAAGTATATGATAATATTGAAGAATATTTTACGGAACCAACCTATCTGAGAGATAGAGCCATTGTTACACCCATAAATGAAACTGTTGATGAGATTAATAAATATGTACTTTCTTTAGTACCAGGTGATGAGCGAACATACTTGAGCTCAGATTCAGTATGTGATTCATCCGGAAATGCTGAAGATAATGATATACTTTATCCAATGGAATTCTTGAATTCTTTGAAATTTAACGGAGTGCCTCATCATGAATTAAAATTAAAAGTAGGGACTCCAATAATGTTACTTCGAAATATTAACCAAAGTTCTGGACTTTGTAATGGTACACGGTTGTTGGTGACTCAACTTTCTCCGAGAATTATTGAAGCACAAATTTTCACTGGCAACCATATTGGCGAAAAAGTTTACATCCCTCGCATTATCATTAATGTCACTGATTCAAAGTGGCCATTTATTTTGAAAAGACGGCAGTTTCCGATACGTTTAAGCTATGCTATGACAATTAATAAAAGTCAAGGACAAACGTTGAAAAAGGTTGGACTTTATTTATCGCAACCTGTTTTCTCTCATGGTCAACTTTATGTAGCGATTTCAAGAGTCACTTCTCGAGAGGGATTACGAATCTTTATAAAAAATAAAGATAACGAGCCTGAAGGATACACAAGAAATATTGTTTACCCCGAAATATTTGAAGATTTGTAATCTTTTTTCCCTTGGTATGCAATATAATATCCATTAACTTGCCTTACAACTGTAAAAATTTATAATATTTTGCTACTTGCTATGCAATATAATATTCACTTACTTCGCTTACAGGTTTAATATAATAATGGAATACACGTTATTATCCGAATTATCATTACAACAGAAGAAATGCAAGCTCAAGGTACGAATATGTCGATTTTGGAAGTCAACTGCGCCATTTATGAAAGACGATATATTTAGTCTTGATTGTCTTCTGGTAGATGAAAAGGTAAAAACATTCTGATTTTTATAAGATATCTGTTTTCTTTTCCACTCTTTTTGTACTATATTTAATCGTTCAATTATTATCTAATTTGCTACATATAATTTTCACTAGGGATATTCCTTACAAGGAACGATTCGGAAGCAAGATGCAGAAGAAATTAGATATCAGATAACTGAAGGAAGCGTATATCTAATAGAAAAATTCAATGTTGTTCCCAATAAGAAAAAATATGCTGCCGTCAATCGTGACTATATGGTTCAAATTAACAAATGGACCTCCCTAATCCTGGTCGAAGAACATAACGAAGAAATCCCATTATATAGTTTTAATTTCTTGGACTTTTCAAAAGTTGAAAAACAAAGATATAATGATGCTGTTCTCACAGGTATTATTTATTTATACTATTACATGTTTGTTCTGTAAAAAATATTCTTCTTATTTGTAGGACTTTGATATGCTAACATTAATACTCTATATTTTGAAGATGTTTTGGGACAAGTTACATCTATTAGTGACGTCACACACAAATACGTGGGACAAACTCTTACACCCATTAGGAATTTACAAATTCAAGATTTAGAGTAAGTATTCTATTCTTCATATTGTATGCTTTATAGTATACATAAATATATTCACACACCTATATCAACTTATTTTTTTTTTTTCCCCTTTTTATTTTACAGGAGAAATGACTTATCCGTTACATTATGGGATCAGTTTGCTTTGGATTTTGATAATACTTACATTTTAGAGAAAGAGAAAGAAGGAAATAAGCCAGTTGTAATAGTCCTTGCTGGAATGACTGTGCGCGCATTTAGAGGTTAATATCTATTTTTTCAAAAGATACTATCTTCATATGTTATATATATATATATATATATATATATATATATATATATATATATATATATATATATATATATATATATATATACATATATATATATAATATATTTACTCAGTATATGGTTAACACTAATCCTATATATTGCTCAATATATATAGAAAATATTTACCTATCATCGTGCTCGGCTTCAAAGATTTATCTTGATTTGGAAATTCCAGAAGTCACCAACATGTTACAAAGGTTTGCCAGTCCATCCTTTTATTAATAATAATTAATAATTAATATAAATAATTAGTACTTTTGACTAACCTACGAATTTTCCTATACAGTTTACAAGTTGTGAATAAATCAATTGAGCGAATCGACACAAATCATGAGCAAATTATGAGCCCTCAAGAAGAAATGGATTTAAACCGAAAAAACGTCGCTGCATTGGTTGATTTGGATCTTTCTATTTTAGAGGTAAAATTATTTATAAAATATTAAATATTTATTACCTCCGTCTCATATATATATACTTTTTAATTATTTATTTATATAATTCTTTTTTCCAATTGATAGAACACGAAGTTCACCTGTAAAGCAAAAATTGTTGAAATTGACACGTCGTTTGGTTGGTGGTATAAGGCATGTAACAAGTGCAAAGCATCTGTGAAAACGTACGATGGTACTTTCTATTGCTCCAATTGTAATGAAAATGATCAAGGCTGCATACCATGGTAAGAAATTGTTCTAACATTATAACGATAAATATAATAATAATAGGTGTTATTTGAGAAAAAAATAAATTTTACGTTCCTTATGTCAGGTACAAGTTAAATACTGTTGTTGAAGATTCAAGTGGCTCTACGAATTTCACTATATTTGGGAAGATAGCCCAAGACCTTATTCGTATTCCAGCACAAATTTTAGCTACATCATCTGGGGCGGATCAGTTTGTGCTTTCTCCTCCAATTAAATCTATTATTGGACAAGAGCGTGTTTTCCAAATTATACCTGACACACTAAAATTTAGATCCAGTACTCCATCTTTTAAAGTAACAAAAATTTTCCCGCTAAACTGTAATACAAAAGAAAAGTCTCATGTGGAACAAACTTTGGTTATTAAATGTGAAGAACAAGAGCAGTCCCCCACAACTAAGAAGGTACTAAACAAAGATATATTTACAGAAATATCATCAGACATCGAAGTCTCTTCCAGGTAGTCGCATTATCATGTTATATTAAGAAATATTTTTTGTACAAATATGTTCCTTTTTTAAAATTTTAACATGTATAAATATTTTTATGAACAGTTCAGGACAATCTGCTCATAACTTATCTGGCATACAGCATTCAAGGAAACGTCGCCTTACGTAAGATATCTAATATATTATAAAATATGAGTATAATTTATTTATTTACCTACTATAGAATATAAGTATAATTTATTTTTTTATTATTATTGTAGGTTTGATGAAGCAAATGCATCCAAGGAACAGAATAAATAAAGAACTACCAACTATCCTCCATATAGTTTATCTATTTATTGAATACTTACTATTATATTGATGTTTTTGAAGTAAGACTTTATGTCTAAATTTCTGCTCTCTGTGTAATACATTATCTCTAATACCTGTAGTTTACTTTAAAATGAAAATGTGTGTTCGCTTGATGGTTATAACTGCCATCAATTTATGCTTAATTATACTGTAATTTCCGCAGCGAAGCGCGGGGTATTGACCTAGTATATAATTATACTTGAAGACAATTTTTTCCGGCGTCGTCAAAAAATAAAAAAAAGCATTTGCATTTTAAGACTTTTTTTTTTGTAGTATGACCGGTCATTATAGGTTTGGTTTGTGCATTGAGTAATGCTACTGGTACGTCCCATCTAGAGGTAGGATTTACACTTTATTTATCTAAAGGCGAAAAAATTTTATACATCAATTCGAAATGATAGATAAAATTTATCCCATCTAAAATGGATGAGGTAGCCTAGATGGAGTGTACCAAAAGGATTTTTCATGTCCATTTATTTTTTTCCACTGCCCTGAGTCCATGAACCAAAAAGAAAAAAAATAAGAAGAAAAGAAGAAGAAAAGAGTCTTTCCATGCCTCGAGTCCATCAAGGAAAAAAAAAAAAACAAAAAACAAAAGAAAAAAAAAAAAAAACTTATTCAAATTTATTGCAGTATTTCCAAATTAAAAAAAAAGTAGAGTACAAGTACAACAACATGTACACCACTACACTAAACATAATCAAAGAAATGAAAAAAAAACAACAATGTATATAATTTTGCTCAATTAATATTAGTGCACTGGTACAGTGTAAAATTATATATATATATATATATTTTGATAAAAACATACTGAGACCTCCTCACCTATACGCTATTCTGAAACTGCCCCTTCAACCTTTCTCTTTTGACGTACTCTTTATTTTTAATTTTTTTATTTAATTTATTTTTACTGATTTAGTTGAAAAGTTTATTCAATTTAATGGCTCTTTTGCTTATTAGCCATTATTTTTTCTAGCTTTATTTTGAAAAAATTAATTAAACATTTATCAATTTTAAAAAGTTAAAATACAAACATGTACTAACACGAAATTAACAAAAAAAATAGAAGTCATAATAAAAAAATGGTACTGAGACCATTTGTCCTATATGTGCAAATAGAATTCGGACAGATCTTTTTCCGGGATAGACCATGAACCTAAAAAAATTGAAAGGGCCCATTCAGGAACAAGACAATGACATCGTGATTTTAACATCGATGAAACAATACATGTTAGTTTAATAAGTTCAATAATCTCTTCTTTTTTTTTTTTTAGAGGGAAGGGAGCCTAAACTCATCTCGTTTTTTTTAATAAAAGACCTTTCATTAAGAAAACCTGTTACATAAAAAAAAAAAAAGAAGAAATAAAACTGGAATCACTGTGGCCAGTTGAGGGGGCTCTTTCATAATTGCCTACAATTGAGGGGGTGGGATGCACTTACATTTTACTTAGTCTTTACTCTCGATAAGTTCACATGTAAATTAGATAAAGCGGAAATGAGGGGTGGTGTGGAAGCTGGTGGTGGGTCTCTTCCCCGGAGCAGCCGTCTAATTGGGCTAGGGTTTGGAGACTGTGATAGGGCCCCCAAATAAATTACATTGAATGATTTAATGGTCTGTTTGTGTAAGATGCTATAGAACACCAAATAATTTTGGTTTTCAGGAGCAGAAAAATGAATCAATTAGAGTCGATTACAAATTGTATCCCCTCTCTAGTAACATGGAACTCGTAAAACCAGTAAGCACAATTGCTTTATATACCTTGGAGTGGCTGTCGGCAAAAGCGCGGGCACGATTAGACCTTCCTACAAACTGGAGGTCACTGATCTCCATCTTTCCATCAACAAGCCTCACACTTTCATCTCGAATAGCAAATCGAAGAAGATTTCCTGGGCGCAAACCTGACTGCAAAAAAATTTAGTTCTAAAAGTTCGATTCCGATTTCAATCAAATCCTCGTAGTTTTAATTTAACCGATATATTCTCTGAGGTTTGTCCCGCTTATCAGTTAAGCCTCTTGGATAAATCTATCATCGTCTGAAATCAAATACAACATCAGCATGATTGATAAAATTTGCTAACATGGCATCTTTTTTGAGGCCGGTCCCAGTAGTGAGCTGTAAAGATGATCCGGAGATGGCATTTATGTTTAGACAAGGAATTAATAGAGCACTCATTTCCCATCAATTATTTCTTCCAGAACAAACTTCGGGGACTAAACTGACAGTTTGAAGCATTGAGATCGTAGTATGAGAAATTGGTTTCAAACTTTAGGGACTGAATTTGTATTCAACACAGTAAAAAATACACTATAAATAAACTGAATAAGAAAAGCAGAGTAAGATAAGAAACAGGCCTTAAATAAAAGAGCCGGCTGTATCATATAGATATGGATTGGAAAAATAAAAGGATGTAAGAGTTACCTTCTGTATAAAGTCTTGATCAAAGCAACCGAATACATGAGGGGGATCATCAGAAGTGTTTAATTTCCCATCCTCTTGCAACTCCAAAACAACCTGATTAATCGGCAACAAAATATAGAAAACACAAATACTAGTTAGAGTGTTTGCACATCAAATGTACAATGCATCACGTACAACTTCAACTACAGCTCCATCATGTTTGCACAGAATGGTTGAATGCAAAGTGGTAATGTACGTGTACCTGCTGCTGGCTTGGAACTTGTCCTTTGCTGTCGGTATCAAGAAGATACTGGCTACAAGCTCCATCTTTCCATACTAATGCTAAAGGCGTGCTCCCAGTTTGGTAATGTGCTTGCCTATGTACAAACAAAAGAGAGCAAATAAGGGGAAATGCTTATGCATGAAGGCTTCAAAAGGAAAAAAAAAAAAAAGAGAGCTAAATAATGAACACAGATCATGAACCACGAATTAAATTGCACAATCTTCATTCCTATTGTCAGACGTCTCTAGTTGCATCCATCTTTTCTATTAAATTGGTGAGTTACATGTCAGATAGGGCAGTAATGAAATTATTGTATTTTTGCAACCAAGTGCCCAATTCAAATTTGAGTCATATGAAGGAGCCAAAATAACAGCAGTTAGCTGTTACATAATGATCAATATATCTGCAATAAAGCAACGTATATTACTAAAAAAGTCATAGCCAGAATTTTTTTTTTTGGATAAATGCGCCAGAACACCCTTAATTGTCATGCTTTTAACCACGGAAACCTGAATATTTAAAAGCTAAGAAAAAAGTAAATGAATAATCTGCAAGTTTCAATCAACCACCAAACAATATTTCCATCAGTTTTTCTTAACAAACGTCAGACATATGAAGCCAGATGACTACAAAAGGCCCTGAAATCTGGGCTTGAAAAGAATAGGGGTAAGATCCAAACTCATTATGGGACAGTCATATCCTACGGCCATTACAAAAAATTGACGGAATTCCAAGGTAAGTTGTTGATTGAAACAGAAAGATCCTTCTGGCAGTTCATTTTTACTTTCGAAAGTTCACACGGCCATATGCAATAGCGCTATAGTTCATGTGGGACCGACGCATCATCTAGCCATTTTCTTGCTGTTCAACAGTAAACAAGTAGTGACAGTAAAAGAGATGACACAATAGGCAGAAAAAGATATACAGATAGGAAACCGAAATGAGCAGTTTCCTGAGTAGACAACTTATCATCGGTGTTACACTGTGAGATTAGCTATTTAACAACATACAGTGCAAGAAAATGTGTATCTTACTTGTTGTAGAATAGTAGCCCATCCTTGACATAAGGCACAACGCCGGAATACGCTGCATGTAGACCCTGTTCAGTGCATTCATATATTGGGACAATGCTGAACCTGTGCCTATGATATGTTGATGGAGGATTGCAAGCTCCAGTTTCAGTAAGCTTAGAATTCAACCAAAAGAACCTGAACTCCGAACTGCAGTCGTACAATGAGTATCCTCGCCAGCAAACCATGTCAATGACATAGTATGTTTGGTCAGGCTGCAATTCTATCGCCTCAGTGTTAAATATAACATAAATAAGGATGAAAATAATTACGTAAACAATTATAAGACATTTAAATCCTCCCACAAAATTACATATATCCTTACAAAGTAAGGATTTAAGTGTCGTGGTATGGGGTCGTGCCGAAAACTTGCCAGCACGGTACGGCATGATGCGTGTTGGGCCGTGTCAATGAGTGCTAATCATAAAAAATATGTGTACAAACAAATAATGGCATGAAATATTTATTTTTTTTAGCAACAAATTTTTTAATCGCTTATTATGTATATTTATAAAATCTTTTGAACTTTATTAAGAAAATTACTTAGTAATTTAAATAAAAGAGTGTTTTGAACTGTGCAATCAGCACAGAAGCTATATCGTACCGGTATTTTATTGCGCATAATACGGTACAGTAGATATGACCCATGCCGATGGGTACTTAAATTCTTAGTACAAAGTCCTACTTTTCGTATATGAAGATAAACGATCTTGCCTGCAAGATGAACAAAGAAATGCCCCTATCTAATCCAACATTCACTAATGAACCGATGACCCCCCAACTTAAACACAAGGGTATTTTTGTAAGAAAATGCCTTTTGAGCCGTATATATGAAATTTCAGTTTTATCAGGGGTATATGCGTAAAAATCTGAAATAATTATTAGTCCAGCAATTGATAAATATCGATAACCAGAAACTCTTGCCCTAAACAACATAGAAAATGAAATCTCACCTCATGAAATATGCAGTCAAGAATAGAGTAAGAGTTTGATGGTCCTGACATGTCCTTCGTTCTAGCTCCACTAGGCAAGGAAGATGGAAAATGGTGCAGAACCGAGCCATTACGAAGCCTACTCACTGTTGTACCATTAGAAGAAACCACAAAACACCGTTTCCCGGCAGGCCTCGGAAAGACATACCTGCAGAAATTTCCTGCTTACTGTTAATGAACGATCCAATAAATATAGCTGATAAAGTTTACTACATTTCCTACGTGAAAGTTTCGAGACTAAAACTACTTAAATTAACAGTTCAAGAATCAGTATAGCACAGAGATTATCCATACAATTTACAACCTTTTCCATTGTAGTTCTTCAAATCAAGTACATCGAATTCCTACAACTTCAACTACTAATAACACCATCGGTTGACAAAGTAACGAAAGATGCAACGAGAAGTCCTTCAAATTATAACACCAAATCCCTACAATAACTATCAACAGTTATGGAACTACAAAGTACAAAGACATTTCAAACTATTATCTTCTGAACCCTCCCAATTCAAATATTACTGCAAACGCAGAACTTCAAAACCTCGTTTTGGCTTTCTCCCACAGCACAAGCCACAGTTATCTCAGTTGCCAAACACTCTCCTGCCGCTTCGCAGAGTAAAGAAGCACTTCGTGCCACATCGGAAGTGCTTTTTGAGCTTAAGTTCCCTGCATCTCATCAAAATCTAAACTTGCTCAAATCCTTCCATATTTCACTACATTTGGTTCAAATTTGTAACATTAAACCACTACAACCCCAAAAAAACTACAAATTTCACAATATTTATTTCAAATTAGTATCATCCAAACCCTGCTGAATCGAATCAAATATTAATAAAAGGGACGAACAACAACAAACCAATCGCGATCGAGGTCCGGCGGGGCGTCGACCATCCACTCGGGGAGCATGATCTGGCGCGCGAACCACCGCCGCGCCTCGGCGCCCCCGAGCTTGGCAGCGCCGGGTGCGTCCAAAACCCTAGCCTCCGGTTCGATCCCCGGCTCAACCTCCGGTTCGATCTCGGTCTCGGTTCGGAGGGGGTCTTCGGAGGTGGAAGAAGAGGTGGGGAGGAGGGAGGAGGCGAGCTGACGAGCGCGGTGGTGGGAATCAGCACGGTGCTGCGATTGGCGGAGAAGCGCGAGCTCGCGGCGCCGCTGCTGGTCGGAGATCGCGGGGCGCTTGTAGGCGCGGCGGAGCTCCTGCGGCGGCGGCGCCATCGCCGCACCCGTAGTCGTCGATGGGTAGGTTAGGGTTAGGGTTAGGGTTTAGCGGTTTAGGGCTCCTCCTCCTCCTCCTTCTCCTCCTCTCCAGTGTAGTGAGCAACAACAATGGCGATTGTTGGGAGCTTCGTTCCTCTGCTAATTAAGTGTTATTTTGAGGCACTTTTTAAATTTTTGGTTAAATTTTAGTTTTTATTTTTTTAAAATTTTTTTTTTTTACCTTCGATTCCTTTTGAACAGTGAGTAAAATTCAGAAAATTCATTTTTTAATCAAAGAACCTTAAATATTAAATTTTAATTACAATACTAGTTTCGCCCATTTGTATAAAATTTTTACTAATTGTACGTATTGATAAAATTGGGATCGCTATTTTTATTCAATTTAAATATGTAAAAAAATCAAAATAATCTAATTTATTTATTTATTTATTTTGTCTTCTCTTTATTTTTTTTCTCCATTGGAGCTCTATCTCTTTCCGAGCTTCTCATTTTATTTTTATGTCACACGCAATATTTATATTTAAATTATTATCGGTACCCAAAAAAAAAAAAAAAAAACGAATATCGAGTTAAAAAAATAAAAATATTTTGATTAATTTTTTAAGAATTCGAATCGAATATACAAAAAAAAAAAAAAAATGACTCACTCTTGCCGATAAACAAAATTAATACTTTTTTCATACAAATTGATCTATTAATTTTAACTTATGTGAAAAAAATAATAATATCTGAAAATTTATTTTTTTGGCTTGGTTTTTTATCCTCAATTTATTTTTTAATTATGTATGATAAATACTTTCAATAAATACTTTGATTGAAATTTTATATTTTTTATTTATTTTCTTGAAAATTTTTACACTCCTATATAAAAAATAAAAAATAAAAAAAAATACAATGATTAATTTTTTATTATTTTTTTATTTCTTTTTTTTTTTCATAATTTACTTTAACACTATTCAAAAAAAAGTTAGTTACAATATTTTGAAAAGTGAAATTGCAGGTGAGTTGTATTTATAGCAAACCAAATATCAAAAGTGAATATTTACCATAAAAAATAACTTATCTTTCTCCATTTGTGATGAAAAAAATATTGGAGCTATTTGGCCTAGAATCTAAAAAATGATTTTTGTGACTATATATGAAACCATTTTAAATTGGCTTCCTAACTGATGCAGTTTGTCTAGCGATTGCATTTTTTGAGAAACACGATTTTGCTAAGCCGATTCAAAATTTTTGTTAGGCTTGGTTTGCGATTTGCGATTTTTTCTAAATCGCACTCGGGTCTCGATTGAGTTCAGTTATCGAGTTTTGGCTTGTGATGCCACTCGGCTGTTCAGCCATTCGTTTAGTATTTAGAATATTTTTAAAAAATATATATTTATTTTATTTTGATTCACATTAATTAGTTATTTCAAAAAATTTTAGATTTAGAGATAACTAGAGTTAGCTATCATTGTATTAGAAAAGTTGTTGAATTTTAAAATTTTGATTTTCAATTGAATTCAAGTATCATATATATATATATATATATATATATATATATATATATAGAGAGAGAGAGAGAGAGAGTCTGGCTACTATACTATTAATAGTACCAAATTATTAGTGCTATCAAATTTTTTACGCTTAGATCAACTCATTTGATCATTTTTATCCATTAGATTTTACTATTTTTCCAACCACCTATTAAACCCAAGGGGCCCACTATCATCTCAACCACATATATATATATACTATTAATAGGAGTTGGGCTGGAATGCTATTGATAGCACCAACCCAACTTTGCCACCCATTTTTTAGCCTTTAGATCGCATTGAGATTTGTGCATGCTCTTTAATGAAAAAGAAAAGTTTTTTACTTTTTACTTTTTCTTTTTACTTTTTCTTTTTTCTCTTTTTCATTAAAGAGCATGCACAAATCTCAATGCGATCTAAAGGCTAAAAAATGGGTGGCAAAGTTGGGTTGGTGCTATCAATAGGAGTTGGGCTGGAATGCTATTGATAGCACCAACCCAACTTTGCCACCCATTTTTTAGCCTTTAGATCGCATTGAGATTTGTGCATGCTCTTTAATGAAAAAGAAAAGCTTTTTACTTTTTACTTTTTCTTTTTACTTTTTCTTTTTTCTTTTTTTCATTAAAGAGCATGCACAAATCTCAATGCGATCTAAAGGCTAAAAAATGGGTGGCAAAGTTGGGTTGGTGCTATTAATAGCATTCCAGCCCAACTCTATATATATATATATATATATATAGAGTTGGGCTGGAATGCTATTGATAGCACCAGCCCAACTTTGCCACTCATTTTGTAGCCCTTGGATCGCATTGAGATTCGTGCAGGCTCTTTAATGAAAAAAAAGAAAAAATAAAAAAATAAAAAACTTTTCTTTTTAATTAAAGAGCCTGCACGAATCTCAATGCGATTCAAGGGCTACAAAATGGGTGACAAAGTTGGGCTGGTGCTATCGTGCTAGTGTTTTATTGGTACGATACGGCATGGTGGATACAGACTGTACCGATAAATATTTAAATCCTTGTTGGAAACATATATAAGAATGGAATTATTGTAAAGCTAATAATTGTCAATACTAATTGGCAGTTTTGGAATTAAATTTTCAGCAAAAGAGTAAAAAATTTAATTCACTAGAAATTTTCAAAACTCATCTGATTTGACCACACATTTATTAGATGGTAGAACAAGGTAATTAAATAAAAAATTTCTTTCGAAGACAATATTCAGTGTGCACTTTCTTTGTTAGTTTCCTAGCATGTCGCAATAACTTTTTTTTTTTTTTTCTTTCTAAGCATTCCTCGAAATCAACACCATCATCCCAGTGCAACTGTAAGATAAAATTGATAAATTTTATTAAAGAAAGGTAGCACTATAAAGCAGTAGAAATCTGATTATGGTGCTTGATAATCTTTCTCAAATAAGTCCCTACAGCATAAGGACATGAATACCTCCGATGTTGAAGGGAGATTCACATGCATGTATTCATTTACATCATCAAGACTGTAATTTCCCAATATTCTCTCCCCAGGCACCTAACAAACAACATACGGAAAATGTTTGTATGCACAATGGCAACTATGGCAATTTTTGTAAGAGCAAAAATAATAAATTTTCCATACCTCAATTATAAGACGATGAGGGTAGCAAGGCTCATCCCAAGCGTATTGGCAAGATGTGTATGGATAAACTATTGTTTCAACAGATTCACACCTCTGTTGGTAAACCCGCAGTCTCTATACCAAAATTAAAAATGCTATTTTAACTAAAAATGCACGACAAATATGGAAGTACATTAGTACTAGACATGAGAATTATAATTACTTTAATCAGAAGTTTAATCGCCCTATGTTCTAATTGCACAGGTGTGAATTTTTGAAGTTTTACAAAGAAACATAAGAAAACAGGAAAACTTAAGAAGGTAATTATCAACTGAAAATTGGACAGCACTAAAAAAGGCTGTAATTTCTGCACTTCTTTGTCTAGTGAAAGCAGCAGTATCAAGTATCAACTCTAAGGTTTTTACTTCTCTCAATCTCTTTGCCCCAAGCAAAAAGAAAAAGAGAAAAAGAATAATCCCGATAAACTTTCCTATTTATAGATAAGTACCCCACACTAGTCCATCCTGGCCAGCCACCTCTCCTCCCTCTTCTCCAACACAGGTTGTCTCTCCCACTAACTCCCCTAAATCACCCTAACTGAGCCCTAAAACGATTCCATTCTTTTCCCCTACCATACCCATTTTGAATTTAATCCACGAAGGAGACGCTGAGGACCAAGTTTGGCAGTGCCAATCTTTACAGTGGTGGTGGTTGCCTCTTGCTTCCCACCTTATAATATGCTATTCATGACAAATATTAAAAGATCCTCATGCTAGTTTGAATTGTAGGTTTCCTAAATAGGAATAAGATTACGGAAATAAAGCATTCAAACGCTTGCTAAGGTTATCTTGTTGTAAGAGAGTTGACACTGACAAGGAATATTCCCAAATATTCTTCAACTGTGTGGTTCGTCTAACCTAGGGTCTGATTTTTATAATATAGAGGTTTTTTAGGAATTTTTATGAAAATAACAAGATTCGAGAGACTTATGTACAGATCAGAAAGTTTCCAAGCATTGCATTGATATGCAAACACCCCCCCCCCCCCCCAAGAAAAGAAATGAAAAAAAAAACAAACACAGAATGAGTTAAAGATGGTTTTGAATAATTTCCAGCTAAGCAAAATATTTAAGCACAATTAAGCTAAAAAATTAAAGCAGTGACAGACATTTCAATATACATATTACTTGAAATACATGTACTACCTCCAAACTTGTAAGTTGTAACTGCTTTACCCATGGAATTTTCAACAAATCATATGATGAATTAGGTATGTTTCAGACAAGGATTTAAGTATCTATCGGCACGGATCGTATCCATCGTGCCGTACCGTACCAACAAGATACCTGCACGATACAGTTCCCGTGTCGATGACACAGTTCAAAACCTTTTTTTCTTAAATTTACTAAGTAATTTTCTCAATAAAGTTCAAAATATTTGATAAAGATATATAATAAGTAATTAAAAAAATTTGTTGCTAAAGAAAATAAATATTTCATGTCATTATCTGTCGGCGCATATGTATTTTTTGTGACCGGCAGTCATCGGCACGACTCGGCACGCACCGTACCGGCAAGTTTTCGGCATGACCCCGTGCAACGGCACTTAAATCCTTGGTTTCAGAGCCTCCAAAGTTACAGCTTCTTTACCCACAGAATTTTCAACAAATCATAGGACAAACCAGGAATGTTTTAGAGCCTATTTTCATCATATAATTTGAAAGAAATTTATTTCAAATAAGTCTATATTTTGCTGTGCACTCACATGTATATTAGCACTCCATTTATGACTAATGCACGCATTAGACTAGAAGGCATTGTGTTTCTGTAGACAATCACCAGTAAACAAGCTTTAATAATAAAAAAAATCATATGACAAATCGGTAAAAAACACGAAGAACAACAATTTATCATATTTTTATATCAGTTACATTCCCTAATCTTTAACACAGACACATAAAGTCATACATGAGTTCTGATTGCTTTTTAGTCTTGTTGCAAAATTAGAAAACATTCATATGCATTTGAAATTGATACCTACCATACTTGATGCACCAAGCAAACTCCCACAACACACAAAGTATGAAAAGCAACAACAAGAACAAAAATGGTAACAAAAACATGAATCTTTTTCCAGCATTCAGCTCGATTATCCAGCTCTAACCTGAATACATATCCTGCAGCCAAGAAAGCGTTATGCAGCTAACCAAGGATTTAAGTGCCGTGGCACGGGGTCGTGCCGAAAACTTGCCGGCACGGTATGGCACGGTGCGTGCCGAGCCATGCCGATGAGTGCCGGTCACAAAAAATACATGCGTGCCGACACATAATGGCATGAAATATTTAATTTCTTTAGCAACAAAATTTTTTAATTGCTTAGTATGTATCTTTATCAAATATTTTGAACTTTAGTAAGAAAATTACTTAGTAATTTTAAGAGAAAAAGGTTTTGAACTGTGCCATCGGCACGGGAGCTTTATCGTGCCGGTATCTTGTTGGCACGGTACGGCACGGTAGATACGGCCCGTGCCGATGGATACTTAAATCCTTGCAGCTAACTAAGTGGTAGTATTTCTTTTTCCATGGTTTATCTACAAGTCTCCTTCTAGTATTTCCTTCCAACACTTCAATACTAAGGTGAATCGCCACTTTTTACTAGTTTACCAACTGACCTGGATGCTAAAGATAAATTGGGCACTCAATACCTAAATTTATCTGAAAGGCCACAGGACTTTCCCGACTATAAGTTGGAAATAAGTAATCTATCGATCAGTCTGATCCTTAATGTCATTCAACAATGTAGTTGATGGGGAACCGGGTACTTTTCGGACTTATTCTCGCCGTCGGAACGGTATTCGGAATATTTGGTTGGTGTAATAACTGCAATTTTGAATTTGATGAATTTGAATTCAATTTGAAAATTGAATTTTTAAATTTGCATTCAAATTGAGGATCGAGAGAAAGAAGGCTAATTTCACAAAATGGGGATTGTTTCTAACAAAACAAAATTGCTACTTTAGTGGTCCGGCAGTGCAGGAGGTCCCAGTGAAGTTCGTTTTTGGATTCGGTGCGTTGAAACCACGAAAAAGCGTGAAAAATGACCTGGGGCCAAAATTTCAAATCGGAATTTTATGGAAAAAGCGCGACATTTTATGCATCATTTTGCATGAAATTGCACGTGGAGAGGCCTCTGATCATTTTACGTGCACTGTGGAGGACTGGGTTGAAAATTTCAAGTATTGAGGGCAAGGGATTAAGTGTCGTGGCACGGGGTCGTGCAGAAAACTTGTCAGTATGGTACGACATGGTGCGCGACGAGCCGTGCCGATGAGTGCCGGTCACAAAAAAATACATGTCTGCCGATACATAATGGCATGAATTATTTATTTTCTTTAACAACAAAATTTTCTGATTACTTATTATGTATCTTTATCAAATATTTTGAACTTTATTGAGAAAATTACTTAATAATTTAAAGAAAAAAGGTTTTGAATTGTGCCATCGGTACGGAGGCTGTATCGTGTGCCGGTATTTTTTTAGCACGATACGACACGGTGGATACGGTCCGTACCGATGGATACTAAAATCCTTGAATGAGGGGTCTATGCGCAATTGTACCGAATACCCTATACATATCTCTAGGGTTCCTTGATCCGTACGACTCATTCTCTCTCTCTCCCAACCCAACCACCACAGGACCTCCCTCGCGTCACCACCACCGATCCCCACCCGCCAGCAACATACCTTGGTCGCCGGAATCCGGCCAAGTACCTCTTCTTCTCCATCTCTCTCTCTCTCTCTCTCTCTCTCTCTCTCTCTCTCTCTCTCTCTCTCTCTCCTTCTCTCTCTCTCTCTCTCTCAAGTGTTGGATCTCGAATCCGTCACCTCCCTCGGCTATGCCACCCCAGAACTGCGCCGCCGGCGTCCTTGGGCTCCGGCGACACCACCTCGGCCAGCCCCGCGCCCCTGTGACTCCCAGACAGTAGCAACACGCGGTTGATCCCGACTTAGTCGGGATCTGGCTGCATTCCCTGAGTCCGCATCGTCGATTTAACATGTTTTCGGTGCGGGGTTCGCATTCGATCAACTTGAATGCCCTAAAATTGTCGCTGAGCCTTGTTGGTTGGTAGCCCTCACTGTCTTGTGTGTCCAGAGGCAGTTGGAGGGCGAGAAGGGTTCCGGAACCGAAATAGGCATTTCCGGAAACCTATTATGGCTTAGTTATCATTAGATGCAATTATTAGCTTGAGTTCTTGTGTTTGCTGTCCGAATATCTAAATTGGTGCGTTGCAGGTCAGCGGATGGTTGATGATGTAGATTGGTACATTTTGGGGTACTTCGTGGGTTTCGGAAGTGTTCCGGAGAGTTTTCGAAAATTCCCGGCGGGTTTCGAGAATCGGTAAAAGAACCTGATTTTCCGATGGTTTTGGGATTGTGTGATTAGTGACTTTGGGCCACGTAGGGTTTAGTCCTTGACTCAATAGATATTTCGTAGGTCCGGACGATGGTCAGGATCACTTTGGGAGTTAGGTGCCTCATTTGATACTAGTGAGTACTTCAATCCAAAGTCGGTACAGTAATGCTAGCTCGGTGACATTCTCTCCCATTTCCCTTTCTACTTGATTACATGTTGAGCACTTGATCACCACTTGACTTCATATTTTGTTTGCTCTACTTTTACCTTATTTATGTTCATCATGATTTAGTGATAGAGCAATACTTGTTTGGACGTGTCATTATGTGACTTGATTGACCTGCTTGGTCGGTATGATATATCTGTGAGATTGGGTGACCTGATTGGTCGGTATTACACAAATGTGAGATTGGGTGACTTGATTGGTCAGTATTTTTCCTTGTGGATCATGTATCGGCTACTTGCCGATGGTTGATTATTGATCATATTACATCAATCGTCACAGCTTGTATGCATTTCACATATATCAGCAGTTTGGCCACCGCAATAGTGTTTTTTTTCAGAAAAATAGTCGTATTTCCGACCCGTGAGCCCTATGTGGCCTACTGCTAGGGTCATATGCCAGGTTGAACAGAGTGTGACATTGTTTGAACTTTGAAGTCTTTAAACCAACACGGTGGTTGCTTGGGTATATTTGGAGTATCTGTCTGTTTGACGCATACTTTTAGTTTACAGTAGCGGTAGTAGTACATTTATTATTCATTTCTCTTCAGATATAATTTGCTACTGTATTCATTATAGCTATTTCGTACCTTTTATTATTGCTTGTTGCCAGCGAGTACAGCTTGCCTTCGTCAGCTTGCGGTACCCATTAAGAGACCCTAGTTGGTTTCTTACTTCCCCCTAATTTCAGTGCTGCGGGAGGTGACGATCGGAACGGTGCATGAGGTGTCGGCGTAGCTAGTGAGCCTAGTGGTCCCGAGGGTTATTCCATTCGTTGCTACAATTTATTTTCCTTTCTTAACCCTTAAATTATTTGTTAGATAAATTAGACAAGTTTGGTTCAGTTTACATTTGAATACTTGTTTAGTTAATAATGAAATTTATTTATTAACTATGGTGTTGGTTTTGGTTTAATGGCAAACAAATTTTCTACCACTCGTGGTAGCTGCTTTTTTAAAGATTATGTTTCCATATGGAAAACTGTTTTAAAAAGAATTTTTGGTTTTATCGTATTCTTAGATTTTAAAAGTAAAGTTTACGAGTAGGAAACACCTTCAAATGATAGAATGAATGTTGTATTGTGCATTTGCTTCATCTTCGGTAAGGACAGTATAGCCAAAGGGTATGTATCATATTTCTAAGAATTGATTAGCTGTATAAGCATGTGCATTCTCTGTTTGATTGGTTGTGAGTGAAAATTGTGTTGTGATGTTGTAATAGGTGGTATGCCGTGCATATACATAGGAGACTCTGTCCATGTGGACAGAGGAATTCCTGTATTTATGGTGGGTTTGTCCATCTCGTGGGCAAGATTGTATTTCAAAAACAAAAAAAAAACAAAATTTGGGCAATTTTCCGCTTACTCTGTTTTCAAATTGGACCTCTTTCCGAAAAGACTTAGCGAAAAGGGGCCCGAGGCGTGACTTATTGACTCCTAACAAATATTTTAATTTTAATAATAATTTGGTATTATCTATATCTATATCTACCGGCACATTTTCATGTTTTTCCATCTTTCAAAAATATACGTGTCGCATGTTCTAATACTATTCGGTTTTTAAGTTTTAGAAAAGCTCCTAAATTTTCAATTTTAAATACCTTGTGATCCTATCCCTCTAAAATTATTTAAGAAATCAATATTGATTACATATATCTATTTTTCAATTGCACTTTTGAGCCCCCCAACTAATTTTTTTTAAGAGAAAAAGCATAAATGAACTTATCTATATACAACAAAATTCATCTAAAGATAAAAATTGAACTGTTAATCTACCATATAATGCCAATGCAAATTTTCTTATTAATTGGATAAATATGACGATGTAATTTTTCAACTCATAATGTAATTTTTCAATTCATATATGCATTTTATAAATAAATTTACTTTTAATATTTTTTGCGACTTGCATTGCACGTGCACAAGGCTAGTTAGGTCAAAAAAGAAGTAATATCTAATATTTTTAAGTAGATTAAAGTTTGGTATCAAAGTTGTAGTTCGGATAAAGGGTCCTACCAAAAATTATCTATCAATTTTGGCTAATTTCTACGATTTCAATATAAATGCATTGATAAGGACAAATTTTCATCTGACATTATTTAAGAACACTCCAACAAATCAGACACAAATCAAGAGAAATAATATTTCTATGAAGAGGAGAAAGCAGGAACGGATTCCAAATTATGCAATTCAAAAAGATTGACTACCTCCATGGAGAAATTGTCTATCCTGTATGGCATAAACCCAGTCTTATCATCAGACAATAGAATAAGTTGTGTAGTCGAATTGCTATTAGTTCTCTTAAAAAGATTCTCGTTGCTGATGTCCAAATCAGCATTTTGTACTTCAACTCGAACCATGTTTGACACGCCAGAGACATAGTTTCTCATTTTCACTTGAGTATCTCCTATTCTATCAGGAAGAAAGCTGCCTGACCATTGCCACCCTGGTTCATCAAATCGAATAGAAACAACCAACTCTCTGCAACAATCACAGAAAATGATAAAGAAAAATGAAAAAAGAACATGGAGAAATAGCTTGTTCACTATAAAAGTTTGAAATACTTCAAATCTGATTGATAAGAATATAAGAAAATATTTCTCATATCCAGAAAACCTGATACAGCTTATATGAACACGAAAGATGTACGGAAGCCACAATACAAAAATCACGTAGTGAATTCTTAGAAAGAAATTTATTATAGTGCCAGAAGACGATCGGTAGTTATATTTTAGGAACAATAGACTAGGGTATTAAGCCTATCGTTACATCTTAACTAAGTATTTCTGGAGATTAAGCTACATGTTTAGAGCTTATAGGTTTGATGTTAGAAGGCCAACTGCAACCTTTTAAATAAATTGTAGACTTATTCGCAACCACAGAGAGTGTGGGCTCTAAATATACTGCACTGAGGCACACTATATACGTTCATTGCCAACTACATTCTTTCACATCGTCAAAATCTAGAATGGTGTTAATAACAATAACAAGATGATATTAGACTGTCAAAGATACTCTTCAAGACACGTAAAACAATGAACTCAAAAGAGAACAACTGTTATCTACAGTTCTGACAATACCAAATAATATTCAAATTTTTTAGGTCCATTATATCAGGCTTATATCAAGATTACCCTAAGATTATATCGATGACATTCAGACACTCGACAAAACCTTTTCAGGCTTGCTTTCTCTACCCATTGTTAGATCTGTGACCTATAGAGCATTAAGAAAATTACAGAAGTTTGAATAAGCATGGGTATCGTGAGTCCTTGACAACAACGGTTTGAATTATTTTAAGTATTCATGATTAGAAAGTTAGAATATATGCAAGCTCATGCAAAGTATTCATGGCTAGAAGGATTCATGATTAGAGCATATGAAAGTCTAACTTTTGTGATCTTGCCAATGTATCCCTAACTAGATTTAATTTCTTGTCGAAAGGACTATAAATGTACATAAAAAAAATATATATATATATATTTTTCAGTAGACCTACAATTATTTTCATATCTTATCAAATGATAATCCAACTTTTTCCAGATCCTGCAACATGAGAGCCAAATCAATTCATTCTCTTCCCAGTTCCAGCCGGACTTCTTTCCTTGTGGAACATACCCTTCTTTAGCATTCCCTCCTATCTTGCTTAAAAATCGCTATTTTCTCCAAACTATCATTGATTCTCCCCTCTTCAGCTTTTAAACCTCTCCATTACTAGGTTGTAAAATTGCCCCCATATCAGTGATAGAGATTAAATTTAGCCACTGATCATATTCTACTGGGGCTCTTCCTTATAGGTTGGCAATGGAATCATTAGAAAAAAAGAGTTGCAGATACTCAAAAGAACCAAGTAAACTCCTTAGTTTTGCTTTCAAAGCCTCACTTTTGCCCGTCTCTTCTCGGATGTCACTTTTGCAGTCCATCTAGAAAAATATCCTCCTCTTTAATAACTAGGAAAAGGCAGAATTGGGTTTAATTGAATATTTCATTCATGAGGGCTTACACCCTTTATATAATACAAGAATAAGACTTACATGGTAAATTATCAATCAACCCAAAAGGAAAAGAATAAATGATAAATATGGTACATAATTAAGAAGAATATGGAAGGTGAATGAAAGCACATATGGCAGTAAGAATGTGGAGATTATTTCCTTTAACACCCTCCCTCAAACTGAAGATGGTTTGTTGGAAATCAGCTGAAGTTTGGATACCAGAGTCCGAAAACGCTCCAAGGAATGTGTCTTGGTAAAAAGGTCAGCAGCTTGTTGTTTTGATGGGATATATTGAAGTTGAATAATTTTCTGATTATAATGATGCCGAACAAAGTGACAATCAACTTCAATATGCTTAGTGCGCTCATGGAAAACATCATTTTGAGCTATCTGAATGGCGCTTTGACTATCAGAAAGTAATGTGGTAGGAGTAGAAATTTGAATACCCATATCACTAAGAAGCCATCGAAGCCACACAAGCTCAGAGGTAGTAGTAGCCATAGCGCGATATTCAGCCTCCGCACTAGAACGAGCAACAACAGTTTGCTTTTTACTTTTCCAGGAAATAAGTGAATCCCCAAGAAAAATACAAAAGCCAGTAGTAGAGCGTCGATCAGTTGGATCACCAGCCCAGTCGGCATCACAAAATGCTTGAAGAAGAGGAGCTGATGAACTATGAAGAAGTAAACCATGATATAATGTGTTGCGAATATATCGAAGAATTCGTAAAACCGCAGCATAATGAGTCGTTCGGGGAGCTGACATAAACTGACTAACAATTTGAACAGCATGACTGATATCAGGTCTGGTAATTGTAAGATAATTGAGACTACCAACAAGTTGGCGATAAAGAGTCGGATCAGAAAGCAATGTACCATCAGTCGGCTGAAGTTTGACATTAAGTTCGAGAGGAGTATTGGCTGTCTTGTTATCAGTTAATCCAGCACGAACAAGTAATTCAGAAGCATACTTTACTTGGGAAAGAAATAGACCTTTATTTTGGTAATCTACTTCAATACCAAGGAAGTAGCGAAGTTGTCCAAGATCTTTCATTTCAAAATGTCTACTGAGCTGATGTTTGATATCAGAAATTCCTCCCATATCATCACCTGTAATAATCATATCATCGACATACAAAAGAAGAATAACTCTACCATGTGATGAGCATCGAATAAACATAGCAGAGTCATGATTGCTTTGAGAAAAGCCCTGTTGGAGGATAGTATAGCGAAACTTTTCAAACCATGCTCTTGGAGCTTGTTTAAGACCATATAAGGCCTTACGAAGCCTACACACATAATTTGGAGCATGAGAAAAACCCAAAGGAGGAGTCATATAAACTTCATCAAGGAGATCTCCATTTAAGAACGCATTTTTGACATCTAACTGGTGAAGTTTCCAACCTCGTATAGATGCCACAGCCAGCAGACAGCGCACAGTAGTCATTCGTGCGACAGGAGCAAATGTTTCTTCGTAATCGATTCCATATTCTTGGGAGAAACCTTTTGCAACAAGTCGTGCTTTATATCGTTCTATAGAACCATCTGAGTTGGTTTTAATCTTATAAACCCATTTACACCCAATAGCAGATTTTCCCGGCGGTAATTCAACAAGTTCCCAAGTATTGGTCTTTTGAAGAGCAGCGAGTTCCTCATTCATGGCTTGTTGCCACTTAGGATCAGAGGAGGCTTCATGATAGGATTTGGGTTCATAGTGGGAGAGAATAGAGGAAATGTAGCAATAATAATCATTGAGATAACTTGGTGGCTGTCTTTGACGAGTTGGATGAGATCTTTCTGGTTGCATATTGTTTTGATTGCTAGACGTGCAAGGGGAGTTGAGACAGGGATCATGTTGACCATTCTCAGTTGCTTGTAAAGGAAGATTAGAAGAGAGATTCTCTTGAAATGGGTCTAAAAGTGGAGAACCGGATGAAAACTTTGATGTTGGAAGAGTGAAGAAAGGTATTTGTTCCCAGAAAGTGACATGACGAGAGATACGCAACTTTTTAGCGCTAGGATCATAACACCTATAGCCTTTTTGTTGAACACCATAACCAAGAAAAACACACATAGCAGTTTTCTTAGTTAGTTTGTTGCACTCTCTTTTGGGTAAAAGAACAAAACAGGTTGAACCAAAAATGCGAAGATGTGAGTAATAAGGATTAACATTATAGAGGCGTTTAAAAGGAATTTCATTATTTATGACAGGTGAAGGGATACGATTGATAATATAGACAGCAGTGAGCATAGCTTCTCCCCAAAATTCATTAGGAACAGATGAAGAAAGAAGTAGGGTACGTGCAGTTTCAACAATGTGACGATGTTTTCTTTCAGAGATTCCATTTTGTTGAGGTGTCTCAACACATGATAATTGAGAAAGAGTACCTTGAGATGCAAGATATTGTTTGAAAGCATGTGATATATATTCTCCGCCAGAATCAGATCGAAAAATTTTTATATTTCTCGAAAACTGAGTTTTTATCATGGTTGAAAATTCTATATAAATATTTAGAAAGTCAGCTCGATTATGCATCAAATAAATCCACGTATAGCGAGTGTAATCATCTACAAATATAACATAATAACGTGCACCTCCCATCGAGGATATAGGAGCCGGCCCCCAAATATCAGAGTGAATCAAATCAAATGGGGCAGAAGTTACAGATTCACTAAGAGGAAAAGAAAGAGCTGGTTGTTTAGCAAGTTTGCAGTCAGCACAACAAAGATCTTTATCAAAAGATATATGTTCTAATAACCCTTTATTAGCCATAAACTTAAGGCGAGAAAAAGAAACATGTCCAAGTCTTTGATGCCAAAATTTAGATGAAGAGGAAAAAGGGGGAGAAGAGACAACACAACAAGTACCCTGAGGGGAGAGCTGAAGATTATTAACGACAAACAACCGGCCAACTTTATGCCCTGTTCCAACTTGCTTCCCCGTCTTGCAATCCTGTACAACACAGCCAGACGAGTTAAATATCACAGTAAAACCAAGTTCACAAAGTTGTCCAACAGAAATTAAGTTCATTGAAAGTTTGGGCACAAGAAGTGTATCGGGTAAGGATATGTTTCCAGATTGAAGAAAACCGGTATGAGTGGCTGTGACAATAGAGCCATCAGCTGTTCGAATTATAGGTGATGATACAGTAGCTGTTGGTTTTGTAATACATGAAGAATCATATGTCATGTGGTTGGAGGCACCGGAATCAAAAAACCAAGGGGTAGGGTGAATACCTGACGAAGTATCGGAGGCTGACAAAGATGAGTTTGTACCAATACCGAGAGCTTGTTTAATCATCGCCTGTACATCATCCGCAGTGAGTGTAGTTGGAGGCATAGAGGAGGATGCGGAGTTGGCAGGTTGTGGAAAAGAATGATCAGACATGGTTGCAGCCTTTTGTTCATGTTTCTTCTTATTCTGCATATTACGAGAAGTTGGTGCTGTACAAAATTTGACGATGTGTCCAAACTGCTTACAGTAGTTGCATTGTACTTGTGACAAGTCACGCGATGGACGTGAGGCTGGTGCAGTAGGGTTGGATCGCATGTCACGATGTACATCGGAAAAAGGCTTATAACGAGGGGAGGCAGAAGTGGCAAGAACAGTAGAACTATCTGGAGAATAAAAATTGACAGTGCCTTTGCGTGTCTCTTCAGCAATTAACTCAGAAAGGGCTGCATCAACGGTGGGAAGCGGTGTGCGATAAAGAATAGGGGTTCGCACAGATTCGTAATCATCTTGTAGAGCCATGAGAAATTGGACTAGCCGAGTCTCTTCACGATACTGATAGTAGATATCAGCATCGACTGTCCATTTTGGCTCAGTTAAAGCCAATTGATCCCAAATAAAGGACATTTGAGAATAAAAATCTGATACAGATTGACCTTTCTGCTGCTTCATCATACGAATATCCATTTCAAGTTTATATTTGCGCGCAAAATTAGTTTGATTATAACGGGTCGATAGAAAATCCCAAACTTCTTTTGCATTATCAAATTTTCCGAATTGCATACTAATAGTAGGACTAACAGTATTAGCAATCCAAGTTAATATTTTATTATTGTCAATCTCCCACTTTTCAATAGCATCAGGTGTGCATTCATTACATTTGTACTCTCCCGTAATGTACTTCCAAAGACCTTTTCCTTTTAGAAAACTTTTCATTAGAAAAGCCCAATGTATATAGTTGGTGCCATCAAGTTTAACAACAATAGGTTGTGGTGACTCTAAACTCATTTTGTAGAGATCAGAAAAGAGAAGTTACCCAAAATAGTAGAGGGTTACAGAAAAAGAACACCGTAGCAATGTCAAGATGATAGTACCGGAATCCGTCGTGATTACTGCTGCACAACCAGTAGTAGCAACGTCGACTACAGTGATGATGACGATCAGGCAGACAGGCTCTGAGTACGGTGGTGGCAACGTCGACGAGAACGCGCAATGCTGGATGGAATCGACCGGGATAGATAACCTATCGTCTAAAAAATAGAGTAATTAGAGTATAGTGGCTCTGATACCATAATAACTAGGAAAAGGCAGAATTGGGCTTAATTGAATATTTCATTCATGAGGGCTTACACCCTTTATATAATACAAGAATAAGACTTACATGGTAAATTATCAATCAACCCAAAAGGAAAAGAATAAATGATAAATATGGTACATAATTAAGAAGAATATGGAAGGTGAATGAAAGCACATATGGCAGTAAGAATGTGGAGATTATTTCCTTTAACACTCTTCACTCAAATAAACCTATTTGACCATTTGGATCCACATATTGGTCCAAATAGGATTAGCCTTTCTTTCAGTGTAGTCCTCTATTAGAAAAAAAAAAAATTGTGGCGGCCTTCCTATTTTACCTCATAAAATAGGAATTTCATGGTTTTTGAATGAAAAAATTTCACAGAAGTCCATGAACAAATACCTTGTTGCATCAGACCAGTGGAGGTGAGAATGTTTCCCAGCACTCAAACGATAAAAGCTGCTTGTTCCTTTCTGTCTGAAAACCAAGTCCTTGGTGCAAGCATTACAAATCACATATCTACAAGAAAATTGGTGAAGTAAAAAATAAGGTCAGTAGAGCTATCAAGATAGTACAAAATAAATTCACATGTAAAATATATTAATGACTGAAACATAAGCATCTTTCAAACCTAATGTCAAGCAGGTAGGGAACAGCATTATAGTGTGATGTTTCTACTAGTATTAGCGTAAGCAATATTTTTGAGATCAAGCAACATTTGGCACTTACACATGTATTTTCAACTAAATAGCATTATCTACAGTGAGATCAAAATTTTAATTAATATCACGCCCCTTTATAATTCTTGCTTCTTAGCATGCAAGCAGGTATTGGTCAAGAATCCATAAAATTCAAACTTTTAAAGTGCCTCAAACAGCCTAGTAATTAAGTATAAGACAAAGCGTCTAAACGCATTAACTGAACCATGTTAATGCATATGTACTGGTGCAGCTTTGTAGAAACCGAGAATTTAAATTAAATTAAGACCAGAAGGGTGGGCTATTTCTGTAAAACGAAACAGTTTTTAAGTGAAACAAAAACACCACTTCATAAGTTTGGCGGTGCCGAAAGTTGTGGAAGGGACCAATCTGCGATTTCGCACGGTAAAAATGTGTTTTGGAGAGAAAAATGGCGAGAGGGCATCCGAGACGTTTTGAATTTTTATGCAAAAAAGCATAACATTTTCTATGCCAAATTGCACGAAAATTCATGGAAGGGTGCTACTATGCAAAACACACGCACTGGTGAGTTCTTGGTAAGAAACTCAGAGTTTGGAGGGCTAAAATGCAATTTTTATGAAGTTGGAAAAAATTAGCACATTGCGAAAAGGTCAGCATTTCATGTGTGAAGTGAAAAGTAAAAAATTTTCGCAACGAAGGACACCTGTTCGTAGGGACTAAAAGAGGATCAGTTTGGGCTTGAATAAAGTTGCAGAGGCTAAACTAAGATTGTTATATTTAAAGAGAATTAAAAAAAAAAAAAAAAAAAAACCCTTACCCTAGCCTCTCTTCTCTTTCTCTCCTTCTCCCTTCTTATAGGGGCCGCCACCACCCCTGATCCTCGCGCGGCACCACTGTGGTCCGGCCAGCAAGATGCTTCCCCAGCCGACAAGATGCCTCTCTCTCTCGAACTACGGCCGCCGCCATTGCTGCCGTTTTTGATGGTCTCCGACGACCACTCAGGGCTTAGCGACGTCGCCCCAAACCTTCCTCGAACCGGGATCTGGCTTGAGCTTGAGCCAAAGCTCCTGCGACCAGATCTGGTTGGATCTCGAATTGAGCCGAGCCCCGCCGCCTCCACTGGTCTCCTCGACCTCTGATGACCCCTTGCCCTCCCCATCGCCGCCTGACCGCCCCCGGGCCTTCAAGAGTCGGGATCTGGTCGAAGCTCAACGGATAAGGTCTCTCGGCAAGATCCGATTCATCTCGCGCCGTCACCGACGCCGCCTCCCCGGGCAACCTTGCGTCGGCCTCGACCATCCCTGGTCGGCGCCGGCTGCCTTTGGCAGAGTGGAGCTAAGGTGGTGCCAACTGCTACTCTGCTAGCTGCGGGCTAGGCCATCAACCTGGCCATGGTTTCTGTTCCGGCCACCTGGGCCGCCGACAAGCACGACCCTCTTGAGTGCCCCTATACCGCCGTACTCACCTTTGTCACTGTCGGATTGGTCCCCGATTGCTAATTTGACAATGTTGCTCCTGGAGACCCCAAAACCAAAAGAAAAGGTTGCCCCGGCGCGCTCCTCATTGCTCGGTTGCACTCCGGACAACGAGCATAGTGTTCACAGCGTCGAGACCTTTCAAATTGTATTGTTTGTCGGATTCTGAAACACAGAATCGACAATAACGAGCTAAAACTCTAATTTCTTTTACAAGTAATGCAATTAATTGGTATATTTGAGTTTGTTGCTGTACATAGTCTTTTGCTACTACCGTTTCTTCTACGGTAATTTTGAGTTGCAAAATATTATTATTAGAGTTTTGCCTTGCTACTCTTAATTTTCGTATTACAGCTTTTGTAATTTTTTCCAACAACCAGTTACTAATTTTAAATTTTTTTAAAAAAATATATATAATTTTTCTCTTAGACATGAGCGGGCTCCTTCCCCAACAACATTTCTTGATGTGACCAAACCCTTCAATTATTAAGATTAATTTACTGTATAATAAATGAGCAATTAATGCTTAACCGTTTGCTCCCTAACAAATTTTTTTGATGTGTCCTAACAGGCTAACAGGCAACGTGACTCTCTACCGAAGAAAATTACTTAATGTGGCCACACCTTTCAATTATTAAAATTATTTTACTGTGTAATAAATACGTTCAAAATTTTTATAAAATATAAATTAAATCGCCACCGATCAAGCCAATTATCATTTTCATGATAAGCCTGAATCGACTCAATTTGATTTAAACCGAATTGCCAACTGAACCCTATAGACATTATTCGGAACGATCGAGATAAATAGTAAACCAAACTACAAGCCTCCGTTTGATAACAGAGATAGGGGGATAACTCCCTTATCCCCGTTATTATATCCAAACGCAATTTTGGGAGTGGAAATAGCTAAACCCACCCCTAGCGGATTATCCTGGGATAACCCGCTAATGGGTGGGTTTAGCTATTCCCACCTCCAGGCGGAATAGCGAAATAGCGGAATAGCGAATAAATATTAAATATTAAATATGTAATATTAATATTAAATATATTTAATATTAATATTTAATATTAACATTAAATATTAATATTTATTTAAATATTAATATTTAATATTTAATATTAAATATTAATATTACAATTTAATATTTAATTATAAATATTATTTAAAATTTTTAATATTTATTTAAATTAAATATAAGGTTGAATAATACTATAAATTTATTTAATTTTAAATTATATCATAAAGGGTAAATTAGTAAATAAAAATATTGAACTCCTCAATTCTTCTTATTCCTCTATTCCCAACCAAACACAATTTTCTCTTATTCTTCTTATTCTTCTTATTTCTATATAATTTACCAAATACAATTTTCTTTAAACCCGGTATAACTCTTAAACCGAACCAAATGTAAATTTACACTAGTTCCTGCTAAAACCATAACTTATACCTATCCCCGGTATAACTAAATTTTTCTTATCCCCGAACCAAACGCAGCCGAAAAGATTTAACGTAAATTGAAATCAGTTCATCCAAAATAGAATCACATGAGGCATAAGCCGAGCCGAAACCAAATTACAAGTCGGTTCAACTTGAACGGAATCACAGGAGAACCGAGCCATGAAAGATGCACCTTAAACCTAAACGGATTCAACTTAAACCGAAATGCATGAGGTTCGAACCAAACCGAACCACAAGCTGGTTCGGCTTAAACATTCAACTTGTCGGTTCAACCTAAACGGAGCCACAGGAAGTCCGAGTCAAGCCGAACCAAACTACAACCTGGTTGAACCCAAACCGAACCACATGAGGTTCGAGTCAAACCGAATGACAAGACGATTCTACTTAAACCAAGTCGTGAAGGATTCAACTTGAACTGAAGTCGGTTCCAACCAAAACCGAACCACAAGCTAGTTCTACTTAAATCGAAATATAAAGGATCCAACTCGAACTAGAATCTAGTTCAATCCAAGGCGAACTACAACTGGTTCGAACTGAACCGAATCAAACCACAAGTCGGTTCGACTTAAATTGAACTATAAAAGATTCAATTTGAACTACAAACCGATTTAATCCAAACTGAACCGCGAGAGGATCAAGACAAGCCAAGCCAAATCATAGGCCAGTTCAACCTAAATCGAATCTAGGTGGAATCACATGAACTGGGCCATGCTGCAGCTCGACTCCAAATCAAAGTCAAAGGGTTTTGAGCCAAACCGCAAAGAGGGCGACTCAAACCAAACTCGAAGGCGTCTTAAATCAAATCCAAACCAAATGCAATGGAGTTTCAAGTTTAAACGGATCTCGAACCTAACCATAAGGTTACGAGCCGAACCAAACCGAACTGCAGAAAGGTCCAAGTCGAGCTGAATTATAAGGGCCCGACCGAAATTGAATTCAAAGGGTCTCGAACTAAGTCATAAGGGTTCGACCTAAACCATGTCTCAAAGGGTTCTGAACCAAAGTATAACGGTTCGACTCAAATCAAATTCAAACCAAAGTATAACGGTTCGACTCAAATCAAATTCAAAAGGGACAAATCAAGTGAAAGCCTAAACCGGCTCAGCTCAAATCAAATTCAAAAGGTTCAAACCAATTCAATTTGAACCCAACCTGAACAATGGTTCAAACCGAACTTCGGGGATGATCCAAATCAAGCAAACTAGCTCCACCCGAACTGAAACAAATCAAGAGTTCAAACTGAGCTAACTCCAAATGAATCTGCTGAGTCAACTTAATCGACTCACAAACTCAAATTCAAACGACCGAAAAGTCATTAAACTAAACCCAAATTCAAACGACCGAAAAAGTCATTAAACTAAACCCAAATCCAAATTCAAACGACCGAAAAGTCATTAAACTAAATCTAAATTCAAACAACTGAAAAGTCATTAAACTAAATCCGAGTTCAAACGACCGAAAAGTCATTAAACTAAATCCGAGTTCAAACGACTGAAAGGTCATTAAACTAAACCAAAATCCAAACGGCCGAAAAGTCATTAAACTAAACCCAAATCCAAACGACCGAGAAATCATTAAACTAAACTAAAGTTCAAACGATCGAAAAGTCATTAAATTAAACCCAAATCCAAATGACTGAAAAGTCATTAAACTAAACCCAAAATCAAACGACCAAAAAGTCATTAAACTATATCCAAATTCAAACGTCTGAAAAGTTATTAAACTAAACCCAAATCCAAACGATCGAAAAGTCATTAAACTAAACCCAAGTTCATGATAGTCAGAAAACGACCGGAAGCTGTCGTCCATTATCGAAAAATAGTTAGATAATTTAGTCACAATCAAAATTTAGTGCGATTATTTTTCCTAACACATTCATGCGTTATGGATGATGTATTGTGCCAATAAAATACGATATCATATAATATTTGGTAATGTATTTTAATTTTGTTGCGGATATATATATATATATATATATATATATATATATATATATATATATATATATATATATATATATATATATATATATTATTGACACTCATTAATATATACAGGATTAATAAATTATGATTTTATATCATAACACTTAAATTCTTTGTGTTAAGTTTTAAAGTAATATTATATATATATATATATATATATATATTTTACCGTTGATGCTCATCAATATACACAGTATCAATAAATCACAATCCCATGCCATGACATTTAAACCCTTTGCTTTAAGTTTTGAAGGAATATATATATATATATATATATATATATATATATATATATATATATATATATATATATATATATATATATATATATATATATATATTCCTTCAATATGGGGTGTACAAGTAGCATTTTCCAATATATATATATATATATATATATATATATATATATAGAGAGTCCGGCTAGAATACTATCGATAGCACCAAGCAATTGGTGCTATCAAGTTTTCTGCCGTTGGATGAAAAGATATGCGGTTGGGATTATAGTGGTCCCCTAAGATTTTTACTATTCAACCAACCACCTAGTAAACCCTAGGGGACCACTATCATCTTAACCACATATTTTTTAATCCAAAGGTTAAAAACTTGATAGCACCAATGACTTGGTGCTATCGATAGTATTCTAGCCTAATTCTATATATATATATATATATATATATATATATATATATATATATATATATATATATATATATAGAGAGAGAGAGAGAGAGAGAGAGAGAGAGAGAGAGTTCGGTTAGTACACTATTAATAATACGAAATTATTGATACTATCAAATTTTTTACTCTTAGATCAACTTCTTGAATTATTTTTACCTGTTAAATTTTACTAATTTTCCAACCACCTATTAAACCCAATGGACCCACTATCATCTCATCCATATATTTTTTAATTCAAAAATTAAAAACTTAATAGCACAAATCACTTGATACTATTAATAATATTCCAGCCTAACACACACACACTCTCTCTCTCTCTCTCTTTCTCTCTCTCTCTCTCTCTCTCTCTCTCTCTCTCTATATATATATATATATATATATATATATATATATATATTTGTCATTGACATCAATATACAGTGTCAATAAATCACACTCTCAGACCATGACACTTAAACTATTTGCGTTAAGTTTTGAAGGCATATTTATCGGTGAACCAGACCAAGCACAATCTATATAAGTTTCTTGAACTTCATAGAAATGAAAATTTTTGATTCTTTAGTATTCTTTACTTCGGTCAAAAGTGAATTCAAAATTGGCAACGCGCCGTTAAGCGCAATCTAATATAAGTTTCTTGAACTTTATAGAAATAAATTTTTTTAATTCTTTAGTATTATTTACTTCGGTCAAAAGTGAACTCAAAATTGATAAATTTTAATCACGCTGTGAATAATATAATAACAATTAAGAAATGTATTCACACCAAGCTCAAAAAACTTAGATCATTTTATTGTTGACGATAGAGTATCTAAATGGATGACCGATTAATATTACTTGACTTAATTTACGGAATTTAAATTTTTATTTTTTTAAATTTTTTTACACAATCCCTTTCCCAATTCTACTCAAATTTTCCTTCTTTCTTTTCCGATTCATGTGAAAGCATCATCATCCTTCCCCTCTTATCAGTGTCAGAGCAATCTCATCATCAACGGTTGCGAATCGTTCGGATATTACAAAGTGCTTCTATTTTTAAGATTATTTATTTTTTGTGATTTCGTATTATTCTTTTTTCACAAATGCATCCATCATTTTTTCGCACGATTTTATATATATTAGTTTTAGATATATTCAAATACGTAACTTTTAAAATTTTCGGTCGAAAATTATACCACAGAACTAGATGCTTGCAATAAAAATTAACTTTATAATTTAGGTATATATAAGTATACATCCTGGTGTATATCTTACACCCCACTCTATCCTGGAATGGGGTAAATTTCACTCGTCACTCGATGTGACGAGTGAAATAATACCCACCTCAGGATGGGGAGGGATGTCGAATGTACACACCCCTAGCATCGCCCTTTTATTTATTCAAAAAATTATTTTATAAATAAAATATTTTATTTTATTTTTATAAATTATCTATAAGATTTTTTTATTTATTTTTATTATTATTATTTTTTTAATATTTGTCGTGTAACAAGGTTTCTTAACTAGTAAGATGAAATAAGGGCCTATGAAATTATGGTACACAACACAGGTAGCATTTTGAAAAGTATTATTAGGGGTCATTTGGCTTTATATAGAATTGATTTTGATTTGAAAAATTAATTTTAATTAAAAGGTAGAGAACATTTGGTTCAATTTAGATGAAAAATATTTTTTCTGAAATAATTTTTTAAAACGGTTTGGTACACATTTTTTTTATTTGTAAATAATAATTTTTTAAAATTTTATTTTAAAATAATTTAAGTTTTAAATTTTATATTTAATTTTAAATTAAAATTAAATAGTTAAATTTTAAATTTTAAAATTAAAAATTTAAAAATTTAAAAATTAAAACTAAAAATTTAAAAAAATCAAATTTAAAATTTAAAATTAAATTTAACTTTAAATTTTAAATCTAAAATCAAAATTAAGATTTAAAATTAGAATTAATTTTCAAAAAACAGATTTTAACTATTTTTAATTTTGAATCTCGAAAATTAGAAAACTAATTCTAAAAATTAAAATTAATTTTAAAAAATTTAAGAGTGATGCTATATATACACTCCAAATAGAGTGTATATCATACACCATGCCCCATCCAAGGATGTGGACTTACTTACCGGTCAAGTGACTGATAAAATTCACCCAATTTTTAAATGAATCGGATATAAAATGTACACCCCACTTGGGATGTTAACAAATAGCATTAACTAAAATTTAATTGTGAAACACTCTATTAAACTAAAAATTATTTTTAAACCTAAAATTACTTTCAAAAGTAGGCCAAAAAATCTCTTATAGAGCACGTCTGTATGTGAACAGTCGTGGGCAAAGGAGCCACCTTGAGAGCACCGGGTACAGTTATTATAGTGAGCTGTGCCCCTATGTAATTATACTAGTGGTGGGCCCTGGGAAGACCTGGTAAAATTAATTTTAATTTGAATAATTAATTTTTATTAAAAATTATAAATTATTTAACTAAATTTAGATAAAAAATTAAATTTTTTTAAAAAAATTTATTTTGAATTTTAAAAATTTAAAATTTAATTCTAAAAATTTAAATCAAAATTTGAAAATAATATTTTCAAACACTTATTTATTGAGCTGTAGATCTAAGATTACTTTTTTTTTTTTTTTTTTTCATTTTTTGGGAAGTTAGCCAAACACCCCTTATAGTGAGCTGTGACCCTAGTGGTGGGCCCCTGGAAAGATCTGGTACAGTTATTAGGGTGCGGATGTATTTGGTTTGGATTCTCAGTGTCTGGATTACAAATAATAATATTAAAATTACTGTATTTGATTTATTGTCTTTGATATGATTGGTAATATATCATTACAAACAGTGTAGAATAAAACTAAACGGATTATTTTAATAAAATTATAAGTTTATCCCTCCAATTCCTAACTCTTTTAATATATTATTTTTTAAATTTTAATTTAAAATTTTAAATTGTTAAATTTTAAAATTTTAAATTTTAAAATTTAAAGTTTAAATTTATACTTATATTTTTTAAATTTTAATTTTATATTCTAGATTATAATATTGAATTTTATATTTTTGTTTATTTTAAATTTCAAATTTTAAATTCAAATATAAATTATATTAAGTTATATTTTAGTAAAAATAATATTAAATTTGACTATAAGTGTAATTTTAGAATAGGTTATGTTTTATTATCAGGATTATTGAATTTTATAAAATAAATCAAATTTAGTAACTCTATTTACATTATAATTCAATATTATATTATTGTATTAAATCAAATACAGTAATATAGAATCAGTAGTAATTTGATTCAAAAATTTTAGATATTTAGTTATACGAAATAACTTATAATATTATTTAATATAAATTAAACCTATTTTATAAATTATTTATATCTTATGAAAAATAATTACTCTATATAAGTTATTTATGTGTGTGCAAACTCATTTAATATTCTTGATGTATTGATATAGTATATAAAATTATCAAAAATTTTCATTGCCACCACGACGGAAAATATATAAGATAATATTTTAGAGAATTTGTAGTAGTACTCGTGCAGAGCGGGGAGGCAATATTTGATGTAGGGGAAATTACCTAATTATGAGAATTGTCAAGTTCAATATGTGCCCGCTAACTAAAAAATCAAAAGTTAAGGATAGTGTAAATACAATAAAATTAAAGTTTTTGTTTTTTTTTTTTTTTTTTTTTTTTATGAAAAAAGTATAATATATTATTTGTTTTATTTATTTTAAAATAAATATAATTAAAAATATGAAATAATTAAATTTTAAATTCGAAATTATGAATATCAATCATTAAATTATTTTGCCACTTACGCTTAAACGATGAATTAATAAAATTAAAATTGAGTGGACCATTTCACAATGGGCTATGCATATCACATATGCTATTAAATACACAAAAAGCAAATAAGGTTGGTCTAATTAATTTTAGCAAAAACCTAATTGTTTCCGTCTATTAGAATGGCACCCTTTTAGTGATGTTTTTGAATGAATAAAATATAAAATGTACATCTTTCTTAAAATTTACCAGAGACATTGCTCTTAATTTTAGAATATTTTTTAATATTTAGCTTTCTTAAAAAATTTAGTTTTTTTTTTTTTGATTAAACAGGGTATAACCCTATTTGAGTAAAAAGCGTACAATAGAAAGTCACAGTAGCAACCCAAAATGCTGGAGCACAAAGCGTTAACACCACAACTGAACGCCACCAGCAGATAGAAGTCAACAAAAACACCAAAACGAGAAAAAAAAACACACATCCATCTCGGCAACAGCATACACTACAGTGGTTTGACCTCAACAAGAAGAGCCAGCTACTAATTACAACACTACACCCATCATCGGACCCAGACTAACCGAGTTAAGTAGAGCTGAAGATTAGGACTGAAGTCATAGCTAAGAGACCTCCTCCAATGCGATGAGCAGCAAGCTCCCATTGTTGAGCAGAGAAATGATTCCAGGTGAAAAATCAGATCCAGAGATCCGAAAGCGGTAAAAACTGTGTGTCCCCCAATTAAAGGAGAGAAAAGTAGAAGATAAAGCCACTCCAGGTACCTTCGAATAAAAGAACTCCGAAGACAACAACCAGTCACAATTGAAACCCCCCCTCTCAGCGCGCATATGGAGAAAGAGAGACCTTCCTATGATAACCACACCAAGAGAAGCGTTGCTTGCATAGATGAGCAGGTAATAGAAGTGTTCAGTCAAAAACAAATAGCACAGGTTCAGGTTGAATAAGGAAAACAGCTGAATTCTCAATTTCCAGTGGTTGAATCTCCAAGTGGCAGGGGGCAGAAGAATGCGCAAATTATCCCACCTTTGATGAGACTCGCCTTTCCCGAAACAAAATTAACCGAATTTCCGAGTAAAGAACCAACAAACTTAACAAAGAGAGCCCAAAAGGAGTGGTCATCAACATCAATCAGGTGTTCTTAATCTTCGGGGGTCCCAGATCTAGCCGGTCAAGCAGATGCAGGGGGGGGGCAAGCAGATGCACGACAAGCGCCGAAAACCACGGTTCGCCTGCGAGGTTGATGAAGAAGGCGACACAAATAATCAAGGGAGGATGGATCCAGTGCCTATCCTATGCCAAAAGCTATGAAGTCTGGTTGTAGAGCCCACGAAGAATTTGACAAAGGGACCCATGCCATCGCCCAAGTCACTCAACTCCAAACCAAACCGGAAAGTCCAATACCAAGCCAATCCTCATCCATGCAAAGTCGGAATCCATCAATCCAGAGAAAAGGCACCAGTTACTACTATCCACAGCGTAAATTCCACAGAGTTGACAATACGGAAAGAGTGTAACATCTGATCAAAGGGGTGGTCCAAAAAATGCCTGAACACATATGGAAGAACCCGATAATACCCAGATTAGTTCAACCACCCAACGTTTGTATGTGAGGAAAACATCACGTAGCAAATAGCACTAAAAAACAAAGGATGCCACTAGACTACACAACTATTGTGCCGAAAGCTCTGATAGAGCAAAACAAAGCACTGATGAAGGGACCTTCACATATGACATAACCGCCATCTCCGAGGGAACAACCTCCGAATCGATCTGTCAGCCGCTACTCCCCCACGAAAAAGGTTCCAATCGATGCTGAGGGAGAGATTCGATGTCTTGCCTAACCAGCTTTCAGTCAATACTATCAAAAGTGTGGAAAAAAACTGCATGTTCTCAATCAGATGATAACCCCGATGCTGTAACCATTTCAAGTAGAAGACCCAGGAAGCAGCAGATGACTAGGCAAGCAACGATTTCATTTTCAAAGAACGCTAGCCGAAATTCAGATTGGGAACGACAGAATGAGTCACGCAGACGTAGAGAATACCGGTCTCTCTCAACATCAGTTTGCTGCAGCAGATTAGGAAAAGCCAGAAAAGAGAGAACCCTCCAATGCAATCCTATAGCAGCAAAACAGAAGCAGCTACTCCACCAACAAATACAAGGTCTGCAATCAAAAGGTGGAAGTAGAAGTACTCGAAGGTCAGAATCAGAAGGGTAGCCCTGATCATACCAAAAAGAAGAGAATGCCTAGTAATCTCGAAACAACATAATTAGGGAATAGAGACACAGGGCAACAACTCAAGATCAGACGAGACGTTGTCTAGGAAGATTAGGAAACCCGCTGACGGTAGGAGATGAACATCCTTGAAGTCTAAAACGGCTGCTCGGGGAAGCACGATCCTCACCCAAGAACAAAGATCCATAGATTGAGGCAATCGTAGATTCTTCGAGCACAGGTGGAACTTTGTGATGAGCTACCAGTGAAGAGGCGCCTGTTGCGTTCGGTCCAAAGTTCCCAACAAGTTGCAGCGAATAGGAGATCGAAGTGCACTTTGTTCCGACCCTTCAGGGTCATCCTCGCGCATCTCCATCTACTCGCCAAATCCCCCGAGTAATTAAGTAAACAGTGGCAAGTGGTCGGCCAAAACTGAAGAAGCTCCTCCCAAAGGGCCCTCGCAAAATTGCAATAAAAGAAGAGGTGATCGAGATTTTCGTCTCCAGCAAGACAAGTCATACAAATGGAAGGGCCTAACCATCCTCTTTTAATGAGGAGTTCCGCAGTGAGTAGCCTATATCTGGCTGCGATCCAAAGAAAGATTTTAGTCTTAAGCGGTATCCGAATATCCCACAGAAAAGGAATCTTGTTGTCATTAACCCCGTCGAAGGAAATAATAGAGTAGGCCGTCTTGGTAGAGAAGATCCCATTGTTGCTCCATCTCCAAAAAATTCGGTCTTCAGTGTTCGATATCTGCACCGAGTTAATAGATGCCTGCAAGGAAATTAGTTCTCGCCTAGTCTCCGGACAGACAATCCCTTGAAATCCCGAATCGGTTAGGGATCCGAATCGACGAAGCCAATTAAAAACCGAAAGGTGTTTAAGTGGTGCCGCCGCAAATAAACGAGGGAAATTAAAGCGCAAAGACGAGTCGCCGTTCCAACGGGCGTTCCAGAAAGACGTCGACTTGCCGTTTCCGATTGCGACGGTGGAGGAAGAGATGAAGAAAGGAGCAAAAGATAACATACCCTTCCAAATCGGGCAACAGCCAGCCGGCAACGCCATGACCGATAGAGGTGGCCGATGGGTGTAGTGCTTGAACGTCAGCAATCGCACCCAAGGGAGCGTCTTAGAAACATGAAAAGACCATAAACCTTTCAAAAGGAGAGCTGAATTTGCGTGGCGGAGGTTGCGAATACCCAAGCCTCCTAAAGATTTAGGATGACATAAATGTTCCCACCTGACCAAACAATGGAAACCGCTGTTTAGTCTTTTCCCCTTCCAAAAGAAGTCTCGTCGGATCTTGTCGATCGATTTAATAACCCAACAAGGAAGAGAGAAGGCCGAGCAAAAGAAGGACGGAATCGAGGACAGAACCGAGTTTAAGAGCACCAAGCGGCCCCCTCTAGAAAGCAGGAGGCCCTTCCACCCAGCAAGACGCTTATCTACTTTCTCGATAATAGGAAAAAAGTCAGATTTACGCAACGCCACAGGTGATAACGGTAAACCCAAGTACTGTAGGGGAAAGCTATGAGTAAGACAGCCGAAGAGAGAAGCCAAAGCTTCGGCGGTGGAGCTCGGTAGATTAACCGAAGAGAGAGAGCTTTTTCCGTAATTAATTTTAAGGCCGGAGATCTCCGCGAAAGCCTCTAAAACAACTTTGATAGCCCTTGCCGATCCCTCGGAGCCGTCGAAGAAGATAAGAAGATCATCAGCAAATTGGAGGGTGTGGACTCTAAAGTTGCCGATGCCCACTGGAGGAACGTGGGTAGTAGGGATCTCCTGCAGCATTCTGAATAAAACATCGATGCAAAGGTTGAATAGAAGAGGGGACAGAGGGTCGCCCTGGCGCAGCCCGCGTTTGCAAGGGAAGGAGATGCCCGGAATGCCGTTAAGCAAGACGGCCGCACTGGATGATTGTAAGGGTCCATAATCCACCCAATCCACCTGGAACCGAAACCCCTAGCCAGAAGGAGGTCGTGCAAGAAGACCCAATCGACATGATCAAAGGCTCTTTCGAAGTCGATCTTAAGAAGCGCCGCTTGTTGCTTAGAAGAGTGGAGGCGGTGGAGTAAGATGTGGGCACAGAAAAAGTTGTCTAGCAGCGATCTCCCTTTAATAAAAGCCGTCTGAAAAGGGTTGATAAGATTGCCCAAGAGGCGCTGAAGTCTAGTAGCCAGAACTTTAGAAATAATTTTGACCAGGCTGTTCTCGAGGCAAATAGGTCTAAAATCGCTAGCAGATTGAACCTCACTTTTCTTAGGAATGAGGCATAACCAGCTAGTGTTGATCCCACTAAGGTCCAGACGTCCGTTATGGAATTTGGAAAAGAGCTCCAAAATATCAGCCTTGAGCACGTGCCAAAAACGGTGAAAGAACACCATTGAGAAGCCGTCGGGCCCAGGGGATTTTTCCGGCGCACAAGAGAAAATGGCACTTCTGACCTCGTCTTCCGCGAACGGAGCCTGGAGACTCAGAAAGTCGACATCCGATTCATTAGCGGGAAACAACTGTTCGAAGTTGAGGGAAGACCTTCTAACAGACGCCACCCCAAGTTGCTTCACGAAGAACTCGAACAGAAGGCCAGCGATAGAGTCCTGGGAGAACCGAATGGCGGCACCATCGGTAGGATGGGAGATGTAGTTTTTATTCCGGCGACAACTAGCTTTGAGGTGGAAAAATTTGGTGTTGGCGTCTCCCGCTCTAAGCCACTGCACCCTAGATCTCTGTCTCTATTTGATTTCCTCCTGCAAACACAGTTCGTCGAATCTCATTTTGAGAAGGGGTCTAAGCGAGCATTCCAAGTCAGTAAGGGGTCTAGCCTCTTCAGCGCGGTCGAGCCACTCGAGCCATCTGAGGCAACAGTCTTCCTGGACAGACGAAGTAGACTTTAATCGTGCGCTCCAGGCCCGGAGAGCAGACTGGACGCTCAGGAGTTTCGACGAGAATCTGCTAACGGTATCGATCCCAGAACAAGGGCCATTCCACGCCTTGGAGATCACCTCCGAGATCAACGGGTGACGGAGCCAGAAGGACTCGAATCTAAACAGATAGGAAGAAGGCACAAAGGAGAACGCCGTCAGCAGTAAGGGAGTGTGATCCGACCTGGGCCGAGGTAAGGCACGCAGGGTAGAGCGCGGGAAAGCGAGATGCCAATCTTTAGACACGAGAACACGATCGAGACGTTCGAGAGTAGGGGAACGCCTTCCGTTAGTCCACGTGAAGCTCTTGTTTTGGATGGGGAGATCAATAAGTCCGAGGTCGGCCACCACTTTCCTGAAGTTAATGATATCGTTCAAGTTCGAAGGCGGCCCGTTCTTATCCCGGAGAGAAAGAAGAACATTAAAATCGCCTAGAAGCATCCAGATCCCCGCCGACTGAGAGCCAATGGAACAGAGTTCGCGGAAGAAAGCCGATTTCAAGCCCGGAGAGGGTGGGCCCATAAATGTTGGACAGTGAATAGCATGCCGTCCACCCTTCTTCTCAAGACAAGGTTAACCGAGAACGCCCCAACCCAATCTAACGCGCAATCAAACAGGGCTGGGTTCCAAGCTGTCAGAAGGCCCCCCTTGTCCCGAAAGCATCAAGAGCACGAAAGTCGCGGAGGTGGAATCCACAGAAAGAAAGAAACTTGGAGGGGGAGGTGGAAGAAAGCTTGGTCTCTTGCAAACAAACCACGGAACATTTAGCACCTTTAAGAAAGATCTTGACCGAGGCACACTTGGCGAGGTCATTAAGGCCTCGGATGTTCCAAGACAAAAATCTGAAGAGTCTGTTTCTAGCCATAAAGACAGAGAAAAACCCCCCAACAAAGAACAGAGACGCGAGGGGCTAGGCTCAGGCCGCGACTCCCTCGCCATCAGAACCTCCGACATCAATAGCAAGGTCCGGCGAGGAGGATGAAGGAGTGACCAAAGAGATAATACCACAGGCTTTCTTGATCTGATTAACCTCCACCATCGTAAGGGGGTTGAGGATGTCCGATCTAGAAGAAGGCGATGTCCCTAAATCCGATGCTCCAGGCGCATCAGCCGGTGCCTGAGCGGATGACGGGCCAGCGCTCGGGGGAACCGGGGGGGCGGGAGAACAAGCCACTGAAGAATCGGGTCCTTCCGAGCCCAAAACAGAAGGAACCGACCCCACGGTCGCCGAAGAGAAACGCACCCGTTTTAAATTATTACATAAAAGATCCTGTGCCCTCAAAAAAGAAGAATTTTTTGTCCCTTTGTGCTTGTCTGCCAACCGGGGACTACGCCAGTGGTTCACAGTCTTGCCAGTAGAAGGAAGGTCCAAGCAAGGGCCCGCAAGCAGACCCTTCTTGCGGTCCACCACCCTCCCTGAGGGCAAAGAAACCTCGTCGATAGTGGAGAGAATCCCTTGATCCGCACACTCCAGCTGATGGGGGCCCGAAGTCATAGCGCAGACAACCCCCTCGTGGGATGTGCCGAGAGACAAACACGGGACCCGGCGAGGGAGCGGCTGGGCCGGATCAACCAAAGGCTGAAGAGGGGGGAAATTGGAATCGGAGCGCACTAGTGAACTCAACCGATGACGTCCAACCCCCGATCTACCAGAATCTTCGGGAGAAAGATGCTGCTTTATAAATGATTATAGTAAATTTATATTTGTATATATAATTTTTTTTTTTTATTACGAGAACGTCACTTTATACGACAATTCATTTATCATATTTAAACGCGGTGATTGAATCACCATATTCAACTTAAAAACACCGCTTAGACGCTCGCGTAGTAAGAAGATGACTATTTATATAAATATAAATTTATTATGACTATTTATTAAAAAAAAAATTGAGGGGTTAAATACCAAAAAAAAAAAAAAGATCTTTAATTTTATATAAAGTACAATTTAAAAGCTCCAAAGCTGCATGCGTCTTTAGTAATTTTTTTAATTTATTAAAAATTCATTTAGTTCTAATTTTTGATATTCAAGTTTTTTATATTAGTTCGGTTGGGTGTAGTTAAAAAGAAACCTGAGAAATTATTTAAAAAAAAAAAAAAAAGAGTAACAATTATATTTTTAACTTTTTTGTTACAAATTAGCAATATATAAATATTAAAACGGTAAATACTTTATCGTTCACCTTTACATTTTATTGCATATAATTTACACTTTGAAAAAAATGCGAACACCAAATGAGATTTAATCAATTTTTGAATCATATTTATTTTGGGAGCTGGTGGGATGGGATCCCGTTTTGTTAAGAGATAATGAATATTAGAATAATTTTTTTTTATTTTAGATATAGTTTATTATTTTAGAATAAGTAAAAATAAAAATAAAATTGTATTTAGTTAGTAATACTGTTATTTTTAAAAATAACTAAAATTATATTTAATTAAATTTTTTTTTTTTGATTTGATATAAAATATAATTTAATAAAAATAATTTAGTATAATAATTAATAAAAATAATTTATTATAAATTTATTTTTTCAAATTTTACTTAAACTTAAATTTAATAAAAAGTAATTTATTATAATATTTAAATATAAATAGTATGTCTTAATATAGTACAATTAATAATTTATTATAATATATAATATATTATGGCTATGTAATTTAGTTTTAATTTAATTTATAATCTAAATAAATCTTGAAATTAAACTTTAAAATAATTTATCCTACGCCATTTCGAAATAATCGAAAAATAGCAATATTTGATCTGAATATAATATTTCGATAAAAAAATAACTATCTAAATTTTATAGCAAATTTTTTTATTTATGAATTAAATAGATGTTGAGATGTCTAATAATGTGATATAGAAGTGGAGTTTACAATTTAATTTATCAATTTTTAAAATTTTTAGATTAATTTGAGATGGTGGTAAATTGTATAGTAGTAATTGGTGTAATTTTTAATAGAGAAGGACAATCGAGAGAGCGGGTTAAAGTGTAAGGGCGCTTTTTATATTTTATCCTTGATTTATTTTCGGCACCACATTGAGCTCCCACCTATTCTCTCAATTTTTTTTTGCCTCCCTTGCTTAAGATTTAGTTTGACCATGCGGGGCTAAAAATATTATTTTTATATTTAGAAAGATTCATAAAAAATTTAGAAGTTCTTTTTTTTTAAAAAAAAAAATGTTATATAATTTCGTTGGCAATCGTTATTACATTAGCATGTAATCGTATGATTCTTTGGTAAAAATTACAAGCTGAATTTGTTTTGAAATTAATGCTTTAATTCATCATTTGAATAAAAGTAATCGGCAAAGTTATTAAAACTTACAAAGATGAAAACAACAGGAGAATTTGTGCCGAGTAATTATATTTTTACAAAAATTATATTTATTTCAAGCAAAATAATTTTGAAAGAACTAGATTGGTCTCAAGCAATCCGTATTTATAAATGCCGTACATTAAAGTTTTTTTTTTTCTTGAGGTAATTTGGTAAATTTTTTTAAAAAAAATACTACTGGTTCTATTTTTATACAGTAGTTATGTAAATTTAATTTGAAAATTTTCAAAAATAAATTTTGTTTAGGACAGAGCCACGTTGCCTATTAATTACCCATTAAGCATGATAGCAGTGGTGGGCCCTTGGTGAGCCCTGGGAGCATCTGGTACACTTTGATGATCAGTGGGTGAGCCCTGTGCTCTGCATACACAGAACGAATGCAGAATCGGAGACTAAAATATATTCTGCAAACACAGCCCACTCCGCCCAATATCAAGCAAACGTCATGTCCAAGCCGAAAGACCTCTCTAAAGTGGCCAGAAAAGTAGTCCAATCGTTTGGCTTTGGCCTTGGTATCCAAGGAACATCACGTGGATGCGAATCCAGACATAGCTTGATTAGTCTAATCGGTTAAATAAAAATTATATTTATTCTGTCTTTGATATGATTGGTAATATATTATTACAAACAGTGTCTTTGATATTTGACCATGTCTCTCTCTCCCTCCCATCAACAACCACCTGACTATTGATACTGCTTTTGCTTTTGCTTTGGCTGTTGCTTTTGCTTTTCCCTTCTTGTAATATTTGATTATCTTCTTCTCCTTTGATCTCCTTACTATTATATATACGGAGAAATCCAGACACTGTTTGTAATAATATATTACCAATCATATCAAAGACAGAATAAATATAATTTTTATTTAACCGATTAGACTAATCAAGCTATGTCTGGATTCGCATCCACGTGATGTTTCTTGGATACCAAGGCCAAAGCCAAACAATTGGACTACTTTTCTGGCCACTTTAGAGAGGTCTTTCGACTTGGACATGACGTTTGCTTGATATTGGGCGGAGTGGGCTGTGTTTGCAGAATATATTTTAGTCTTCGATTCTGCATTCGTTCTGTGTATGCAGAGCACGGGCTCACCCACTGGTCATCAAAGTGTACCAGATGCTCCCAGGGCTCACCAAGGGCCCACCACTGCTATCATGCTTAATGGGCAATTAATAGGCAACGTGGCTCTGTCCTAAACAAAATTTATTTTTGAAAATTTTCAAATTAAATTTATATAACTACTGTATAAAAATAGAACCAGTAGTATTTTTTTTAAAAAAATTTACCAAATTACCTCAAGAAAAAAAAAACTTTAATTGCATTAAATCCCATCATCATGTGCCCTATCTAATATTTAAATTTAACTTTAAAATATTAAATTTAAAATCTGAATATAAATTTAAATCAATGTTTAAAATTAAAATCTGAATTTAAAATTAAATTTAAAATTCAAAATCTTAATCGAAGATCAAGTTTTAAAAAATGGGTACATATTGAATTTGACAAATCTAATAATTTGATAAATTTTTCTGCATCAAATCATTTAAAGGAAGCGAAAATTATTGACTCCCCTGCTAGCTTTGCACAAGTATTACTACAAATTTTATAAAATAATGTCTTATAAGAAAGATTTTAATCATTTTATATATTACATTAATATACCAAGAGCATTAAATGACTTTGTTATTATATAAATAACTGATTAGGAAGATTTTAATCATTTTATATATTACATTAATATACCAAGAGCATTAAATGACTTTGTTATTATATAAATAACTGATTAGGATAATTACCTTTCATGGGGACAAAATGTTTCCTAAGCATTTTTTATAGATTGAGTTTTTAAAATTGAATATTAGATGCCCAATCATCAAAATATAATTTATTATCAATTTTATATGATAATTTATTACGTTATTATCAATGTTATATGATAGTAACAGAATAACAAATAGTTAAAAAAAAAAAAAAAAAAAAAAAAAAAACTGCTGTAAAACCGGACCCACTAGCTACTAAGTACCATTTTAGAAAAATACTAATAGTATATTATAAATAAAGTGTACATCTTATATTTTCATTTTTTTAAAAATTTTTTTGAAGTGATTAATAAAAAAAAAAATTATTCTAAAATAAATAAATTATATATCATGCATATTATTTAAAAATATATGAACATAGATGGAGCGAACTAATACCTCATATAACCATATTGGAAAAATAATAATAATAATAATTTAGCTTCATTTTAATATCTTAAAAAAAAATTAATAATATTTATATAAATTTATGTGTTAATAAATAATTGACATATACAGAGAAAAAAAAAAAAAAAAAAATTCAAGGTCTGCTGCTGCACTGAAAACAGCAGCAACAGTATAAGTAGATCTTCAACAGGAATAGCAAAACAGCATGCATAGTAAACAATGTCAGATACGATTATTGAAAAAAATAATATTTTATAAATTATACTTTATATCATATAAAATTCAAAATATATTATAGTAAAAAACACATTGTATAATTTATCACCTTTTGTCCTTTCTCATGTTGCTTCAAGTTTTGATACTGTTGCTTATGCTTGTTATGATGCCTATTTTTCTATCAGTTTTGATTTGAGTTTTTTTTTTTTTTTTTTTTTTTTTTTCAACATTACTTAATCTTAGTTGCTCCTGCTGAATTTTATTTTATTTTATTCATTTTATTTTTTTTATGATGATGGTTTTTTCATTATATATATTTTAAAAATAGATTAATTTTATATATTTTTCAATAAAAATATGAAATAAGATATATATTCATCGAAAGTTTAATGTTTTATATTTATTTTTCTTCAAAAGTGTTAAGTTTGGTTAGTAAGATAAATTTATATTTTTATCGTTTTAAATATTATACTTAAATATATATATATATTTTTTAATAGCTGAAATTTTTGAAAAAATATATTTGCAAAAGTAAAATTGACATTTCGCTTATATTTTATTAAAAAATAAACAGTAAGTTAACCATGGTAACAAATCAGAAGAATAAATATGAATAATTTAAAATTTTTAAAAAATAAATATGAAAAATTAAATTTTATAAAAATATATATTTATTTTTTGATATATTTATAAAGAGTTGTATAAAATTAAAATTTTAAAATTATTCTCTGACTATAAGTTTTACAACTTACGTATTCTAATACATTTTGTGTTGTTGCTGTACATAGTCTTTTGCTACTACCGTTTCTTCTACGGTAATTTTGAGTTGCAAAATATTATTATTAGAGTTTTGCCTTGCTACTCTTAATTTTCGTATTACAGCTTTTGCAATTTTTTCGAACAACCATTTACTAATTTTAATTTTTTTTTAAAAAATATATATAATTTTTCTCTTAGACATGAGCGGGCTCCCTCCCCAACAACATTTCTTGATGGGACCAAAATGAGCAATTAATGCTTAACCGTTTGCTACCTAACAAATTTTTTTGATGTGACCTAACAGGCTAACAGGCAACGTGACTCTCTACCGAAGAAAATTACTTGATGTGACCACACCTTTCAATTATTAAAATTATTTTACTGTGTAATAAATACGTTCAAAATTTTTATAAAATATAAATTAAATCGCCGTATTCGTGATAGGCACCGATCAAGCCTTATTCCTCTTCTCCCATGGAATAGGGTTTTATTCCTGGGACAGTGAATGAGCAAAATTATAATTTATTATTTATAATTAAATTATAATATAAAATAAAAAATATATAATATATAATATAAAATATAAATTATAATATAAATTATAATATAAAATATAAATTATAATATAAATTATAATATAAAATATAAGTTATAATATAAATTATAATATAAATTATAATATAAAATATAAAAAATATATAAAATATAATATAAAATATAATTTATTATTTATATTCTTGATCCTCGGCTTGAAGCTAGGTTCCGCACCCTGAAGGTCTTGTCGCCCGCTCAGGTCTCGTCCTCATCTTTTGATGGAGTTAAGGAATCTTGTGTTGCTTGTGAGGACAGTAAGGATAAGGGAGTGAGGACAAACCTGAGCATCTCCTGGGCGGATCATAAGGGTCTCCCGCTCTTTTCCTACTGTCGTGAGACCGGGGGCTCCTCCTCTTCCTCCAGCGGTCGCCCTCTTGCTCCGGTTGCTCCCCTGGTTGGGGCTGGTTGTCCCAGGGGAAGCTGTTATACCTTTGGGTCTTCGAAGGTGCCCCCTCCTCCTTCAGGGGGGATCTCGGCCAAGTCCTATATAGAGGTCCTCCTTGTGCCTCCACCGATTCACCCCCCCTCAGTGCGCCTCTTCTCCCCCCCTGCGAAACCGGAGAGTCGCTGCTTCTCGAGTCCTCCTCAGAGCTAGGCTAGAGAAACGCTGTTATAGGTGCTTCGCGAAGGACCACTCTCGTTCGGAGTGTAGAGACCCGCCTAGGTGCTTCGCCTGCTTCAAAGTAGGTCACTTCGCGAGGTCCTGCCTTCGTCGCTCTCCTCCGCCTTCGAAGATGCACCGGGTGTTGGGTTACCGCCCACCCTGCTTGAAGGTGTTTGTCCCTCTTTCGGAAGGATTCCACTATAGACAAGAGCAGCGTCGGAATGCGGTGATCGCAAATGTCGTAGGTTCGGCGAGGTTGGGCCACTGCCCCCAGGATACTATTACGTCTGACCTCGTCACTCGGTTTGGGGGTTTCGCGAACGATTTTCTGGTGGCAAAGTTTCGCGAGAGAGACTTCATCATCTTCCTGCCGGCGTGGGTCCGTTCGGAGGACCTTGTGGCTCACGAGCTCATCTGTCTTCCTCATTGTAAGTTGCGCTGTTTCACGTGGAACCCCTACGGTGGAGCTCCTCATTCTCACCTGACCTTCAAGGCATGGATAAAAATTGTCAACCTGCCTTTTAAGTGTTGGTCCGAGGCCAGGGTTGCGGCTCTAGTCAATGGCTTTGGGCGTTACCTCCGAGCTGATGATGCCTCGGTCAACATGCTTGATCTCGCTGGATTCAAATGCCAGGTTGCGGTGGACGACCTCGCCGACATTCCTGATAGTCTAGCTATTTCTTTGGGGGACATCGTCGTGACTGTTGTCGTTCGGCTGGAGCGGACGGCTCCGTTTGGTGGGGACGATCGCGGAACCCCCTTCGTTGGTGGTGATCCCCACGAGGGGGGAGATCAAACCGACCCGCATGGGCTCAATCTGACGACGAGGATTGCAACCGGCGGGGCTAACGTGGGGGCGAGCGACTCGAGAGAAGGGGATGCTGTTGGTGACGATGACTCCTGGAACTCCTCTGAAATCAAAGACCGCCGGCGGGCGGCTGATCTGAGGTGCCGGCGTGGCTCCCGCGGCACCGGCGACTCCTGCGGCACCAGCGACTCCCGTGGCACTGGCGATCTCCCAGCCCGGTCGGATGTTGGCAAGCGTAGGGGGGTCCCTCTTTGCCCGCAGGGTGCCGCCTATTGTCCGGCAGGTTCAGGGTCTTTCCTTTCTTGGAAGATCAAGGAAGGTACCCAGGGGTCTCGTGGAGGCGTGGGTGCCAGTTGTGGATCTCTTTCAAATTTGGTTTTGGTTTCGATGAGTTCTCCTGTGGATCTCTGCTCGGGGGGTAGGGGTTCACCGCCCAAGGTGGGGTTTGGCGGGGAAAGGGAAAGCCCGCCCCTCGAGGCGCTCGCTGTGGGGCTCGAGTAGGTGGTCGCCGCTCCCGAGTTTACGAGGAGGATGACGGAGGGCGCGGTTTTCGAGTTGGGGAAGCTGGTGGGTTCGAGGTCTGGCGGGTTGTCTTTTGGTGAGTTGCGTTCAGTGCCGGGGCCGACTGCGAACTCACCTGGTCTAGTGGAGTCGGCCACGGTGCCCCTGGCGCCTTCTGCGAATTGGGCCTCCAACCGGGGGCTTAATCGAGTTGGGAGGCCTTGGATTGAGGTTAAACACTTAGAGGCCTCGTCTTGGGCCCTACTCAGGTTTGACTCGAGGCCCGATCTTTCTTTTGGCCTTCCAGTAATGGTGTTCAACGCGGAGGTCCCCGCCTCCTCTCGTATGTCATTCAGTTTCTGTTCCTTGTGGGCTGTGGCCCGCTGTGCGAGTCCCCCCTCTTCTGCTCTTCTTCAGCCTAGCCCCTCCCACCTGGGGCTGGAGGTGGGATTGGCGGCGGGTGACCATGTCGCTCCGCCCGGTCGCGCCTCGGGGGACGTCGACATCTCTGCTGCCGTGGAAGATGACCCGTTGCTGGCGTCAGCGCCTGTTGCCGGGGAGGCCGTTCCCGGCTGCCGTCTGCCAAGGAAGAGTGCTCGCTTGCCGCGTCGGCTGGATCTTTGCGCGTTGGATAGAGTGAAGCAGCGCAAAGTTCGCTTGTTGGAGGGTGCTCCTGCCGTTGGAGTTTCTGCGTCGGCCGCTCCCGCCTGCTCCTCTCCGGGACCGCGGGTCCGCAGGGTAACTGATCAAAGTGCTCAGTGCGGCGTTTCGCTTGGTTCGGGGGATGTCCGCAACCTCGAGGAGTTCATGGCTTCTGTCTTTTAGGCCATCGTTCTGTTGCACCTGTGCGTTGTTCGTTTTTTTGTTTTAAATGGTTCATGTTAGTAGTTGGAATGTTCGGGGTTTGAATGATCAGGGTAAAAGAAGCCTCGTTAAGTCTGTAGTTTCTAATTTCAAGCATGCTATTTGGTGCATCCAAGAATCTAAAGTGGATGCTGTCTCTCCCTCTTTTCTTCGATCTTTTGCCGGGCCCTCCTTCGATAAGTGCCACTTTGTTAAGGCGGTGGGGGCATCGAGGGGAATTATCACTTGCTGGAATTCAAAGTTTTTTTTCGTGCAGGGAGGTGATTGTGCGTACTTATTCCCTTACTGTTCGGTTAAAATGTTTCGTGAGCGGGCTGGTCTTCTACCTCACCAATGTTTATGGACCCCCGAAGTAGGATGGGAAGGAAGAGTTTTGCGCTGAATTATCTAATCTGAAGGGAGTGTGCGGAAGGCCCTGGGTGGTTTGCGGCGACTTTAACCTCACTAAGGATCCTTCGGAAAGAGGAGGCGGGCGTTGGTGCGGTCGATTAATGTCTATGTTCGCTGATCTCCTCAATAACCTTGAGCTTATCGACCTGCCTTTGGGCAACCAAAGCTTCACTTGGTCCAACCTGCAAAGAGATCCCACCTTAGCTAAGCTGGATCGTTTCTTGATCTCCCCGGAATGGGACCAGGCGTTCCCGCTCTCCAGAGTGCGGGCTATCCCGTGGATTACCTCTGACCACTCGCTGATCTTGTTGTCCACTAGCGAGAGGTCGGCCACCCGACGCTTTCGGTTCGAAGAAGTGTGGCTCACCGGGGAGGATTTTCGCAAGCTGGTTCCAGTTTGGTGCTGCGAATTGCCGAGTAATGGTTTGAGTGTTCTCATGGTTGTTGCGAAACTTAGGCATTGTCGTAAGCGCATTAAAGAGTGGTGTGCGACGAGCTTCTACGATATCCTGAACACTAAGAACGCCCTGTCTGACGAGATCCAGCAGCTAGATGTTTTGGAGGAACGCTCGATCCTGTCTGTCAGCCAGGTGGAGCATCGAAACCAGCTCAAACGAAGAATCAAAGAGATTGTAGCGGACGAGGAAATCCTCTGGAAGTGTCGTGCCAAACAAAAATGGCTAAAGGAGGGGGACGGCAACACAAAATGTTTCCACGCCATAGCTAACAGAAGGATGCGCGCAAATACCATCCTAGAGGTAGAGGGGAACGGTAATACTCTTTATAGGGAGGAGGATAAAAGAGATTATTTTTACCGTAGCTTCAAAGATGTCTTTGCTCCCTCCTCCACCTTCGATTCTACAGGGGGCGACTGGAGCGATCTTTTTAGGTGTAGAGGGCTGCCCAACCCGGATTAGCTGACCATACCTTTTACTATGGAAGAGGTCAAGAGAGCTACTTTTCAACTTGGAAGCGATAAAGCCCCGGGGCCTTATGGGTTTACCTTACGTTTCTTTCAAATCTTCTGGGAGGTTGTCAAAATGGACATCTTGAATATCTTCCAGGATCTTTTCGACGGCATCTTGGACTCTAGACCTCTGGATTTTTCTTTTATCTGCCTTGTGCCTAAAAAATAGGGGGCTCGGCTGGTGACTTCAAACCCATCAGCCTTATCAATGGCGTGCAAAAGATCTTGCCCAAGGTACTTGCGAACAGGCTTAAAGGAAACTTGGATGGGATGATATCCCACACCCATGCTGCTTCTCTAAATGGTCAGTCCATTCTTGACTCTTTCGCTACGGTTAACGAAATCCTAAGCTGGAGTTCCAAGAATTCTCTTGAAAATGTGGGCATCAAGGCTGATTTTGAGAAGGCTTTTGATAAGGTGAATTGAGGGTTCCTGATGAAGATTATGAGGTGGTTAGGGGCTAGCTGCAAATGGTGTAGGTGGATTGAGCAGTGTATCTGCAATGCTAAAGTCGAGGTGTTAGTTAATGGAACATCGACTAAGTGGATTAAAACCACTAGGGGACTAAGACAAGGGGACCCCCTTTCCCCTTACTTATTTTTTCTGGTGGCAGAGGGGTTAGCCAGGATGACTGAGAGAGCAGCTTGCAATGGCTTCTTAAAGGGTGTTGGACCCAATGATCTCTCCAAAGTCTCGCTGATCCAGTATGCAGACGATACCTTCTTCTTCTGCAAGGCCGACAGAACGCTGGTTAAAAATCTTCTTTTTGTCTGGCACCTCTTTGAGTGGGCTTCGGGCCTCAAAATCAACAAGAACAAGACGGAGCTTTTCTACATGGGAAGGCGACGCCATCGTGGTAAGAGATTGGCCGATGTTTTGGGCTGTAAGGTGGGGTGCCTACTTATTCGGTATCTGGGACTACCGCTTAAAGTGGGGCGTCTTCGAATGGAGGACTGGGGACCGGTGATCAGCAAAGTCGAGAAGAGAATGGAAGGGTGGCAAGCCAAACGCCTTTCCCAGGGCGGTCGGCTCACTCGTCAACTCAGTGCTCGCGAACCTTCCTATGTTCCTTCTCTCGATCTTCAAAGCTCCCAAGTGGGTAATCAGTCGAATAGAGAGCCTTAGGAGAGCTTTTTTCTGGAAGGGTCAGGATAAGGTGTTGGGTGGACAGTGTCTTGTCGGGTGGAAAACTGTTTGCAGGAGCATGAAGAACGGGGGGTTGGGCGTGTTGAAACTCGAGGACATGAACTTAGCCTTGCTTTCAAAATGGTGGTGGCGGTATTTTTCAAACAATAATACGCTGTGGGGTCCCCTAATTAACTGCCTTTATTATACCCGGAGGAGACCGCATAGGGAAGGTGCGGCATTCAAGCCATACTCTACCTGGTGGCGCAGTGTGCTGTGGACAAGGGGCTTTTTCAAGTGTGGAGTGATGTATTGTGTTGGGGACAGTAAAAGGGTAAACTGGTGGACTGACATCTGGATCGGACAAGTACCCCTCTGCACCCTATTCCCGAGTTTTTTTCGATAATGTTCGGTGCAAAGATCGTAGGATTATGGCCTGCTGGGGTGCAAACGGATGGAGGTGGGCAAAAATCCTGGACAAAAGAGAATGTCGATCGCACTCATATGGAGACTTATTACGGTAGCTTAAGGAGGAGGTCTAAGCTGTTTCTCTCAACGACGCAACCGACAGGATCAAATGAAGGTGGTCTAAGACGGATATTTTTACCGTTAAGTCGGCTTACAAATTTCTACAAGACGGCGGTTTAAGGGATAGTAGGTTCGATCGTCCGTGGACGATCAGAGCCCCCTTGAAAGTTAAGATCTTTGTCTGGCTGGTCCTCAGGGGTAGGTTACGTATCGCTGATAACCTTCGCAAGAGAGGGTGGATGGGGGACGATCGTTGCATCTTTTGCCTAGATGTATGTGAGATGATTGACCACCTCTTTTTCGGCTGTGCCAGCATCAAGGCCATCCTGCGCAGTTCCCTTCCCAAAAAACGTCTTATTATGCTCTGTCCTTCCGTCTTCAAGCTCTAGAAAACTTCCTCCTTGAAATGTGGTGCAGCTCGTGAGGCTGACCTTGGTACGATTGCGGCCATCTGGTGGGCTATGTGGTTGGAGAGGAATATGAGGGTTTTCGACCAGAAAAAACGTCCTCTGAATTTGGTTTTGGCTGACGCGCGTTCCTTTAGAGATCTTTGGAGGCGCTACTGTGGTTAGAGTCCACTGTGTTTAAAGATCTTTTGGGTTCTTTTAGAGACTTTTTTTTTTTTTTTTGGGTGAGACCTCGTGATAGAATATTGATTGAAAAAGATGGCTGCCTCTCATTTCCTTCTTATTCAATTTATAGGTACATATACAATGCTCATCTCTTTCCTTTTACAGCCGTGCAATCTAATTAAAGAAATACAATGAATATGGAAATATGCAATTACAATGAATATGAAAATATGCAATTACAATGAATATGGAAACTAATAAACTATACAAATTAAATATGAGCTTTATGTGGTAACAAGCTATATGTGGTAACATCCCCCCTCAAATTGATGCTGGGTGATCAAGAAGCATCAATTTGCCAACGAGAAATTGTTGGCACTGGCGACTGAGAGACTTGGTAAACACATCGGCTAATTGTAAGGATGTGGAAACATGTGGAAGAGAAATAACACGAGTATCCACAGCTTCTCGAATATAATGACAGTCCACTTCAATATGCTTAGTGCGCTCATGGTATACTGGATTAGTGGCAATTTGAATAGCACTTGTGTTATCGGCATGAAATGGAGTAGGATCATGCTGTGGAAATCCAAGCTCAGTCAACAAACCTCGAAACCAAGTAATCTCAGAGCATGCAGCAGACATAGCGCGATATTCAGACTCCGTGAAAGATTTAGACACACGGTCTTGTTTCTTACTCTTCCATGAGATCAAAGAGTCCCCAAGAAACATGCACCAACTAGTGACAGAGCGACGTGTATTGGGACATCCCGCCCAATCAGCATCACTAAAAGCAATAAGATGCACAGGAGATTTAGCAGGAAAAAATAAACCTCGACAAGGAGAGCCATGGAGATATCGAATGATACGACGAACAGCTGCCAAGTGTAGATGCCGTGGAGAGTGCATAAATTGACTAACTTGCTGTACAACAAAGGAGATATCAGGCCGAGTACTGGTCAGGTAGTTGAGGCTACCCACTAATTGGCGATACAACAATGGATCAGAAAGTAGCTCCCCCTCATCAGCATAATACTTAACATTCATTTCTAGAGGTGTATCAACAGATGAAGAATCTTGAAAACCAGCCAAAGCAATCAAATCCTGAATATATTTATGTTGATGTAAGAATATGCCCGAAGAACCAGTTTGAACTTCTAAACCTAAGAAATATGTAAGATGACCAAGATCCTTCATATGAAAAGATTTTTGAAGATATTGCTTAAGCTGAGTAATCAATAAAGAATCTGTCACAGTAATAACAATATCATCAACATATACCAAAAGAAGAACAACTCCAGTAGTTAATTTTCGAAGAAATAAGGAAGAGTCATATTGGCTTTGGACAAGCTTAAACTGAAGCAAAATAGAGCGAAACTTCTCAAACCACGCTCGAGGAGCTTGTTTTAAGCCATATAATGAACGATTCAATTTGCAAACTTTCATAGTAGAAGAGGAAAACAAACCAGGAGGAGGTGTCATGTATATATCTTCATTGAGATCACCATGGAGAAAAGCATTTTTGACATCCAACTGTTGAAGCGGCCAGCCCTGTGAGGCGGCAATAGCAAGAACTGTACGGACCGTAGTCATTTTGGCCACAGGAGCAAATGTTTCTTGATAGTTTATCCCATACTCTTGTCGGTTGCCTAAGGCAACCAATCTTGCTTTTTAGCGATCGAGGAACCTATCAGAGCGAAGTTTTATTGAATAAACCCATTTACAACCAATGGGCTTAAGATGAGGTAGACATTTAACAATGTCCCAAGTCTGATTATCCTGAAGAGCACGAAATTCCTCTTGCATTGCCCGCTGCCAACACTCATGATTCACTGCTTCTGAGTAAGAAGATGGAACCGAAATGGAGGACAAAACAGCAGAAAATGATGTATGATAAGAGTCATACCGAGGAGGAGGACGAGAAACTCGGGTAGATCGCCTCGGTAAAGGTGGGGCAGGAGCAGATGGCGGATCTGGCTCGGGAAGGGGCTGCAGTGCACGACGTCGAGTGTAGACAAATCCAGGTTTGAACCGGTCAATAGAAGAAGACGTGTCATCAAAAGTAGGAAGAATAGCGACTTCAGGGGATGAGCTAATATGAGTTAGAAAGAAATGTTGATTTTCAAAGAAAACAACATTTCGAGAAACACGAAGCCTCTTTAAAGAAGGATTATAGCAAACAAACCCCTTATGATTAGTACTATATCCCAAAAAAGCACATTTCACAGATTGAGCAGAAAACTTATGGTGTTCATGAGGAGGCAAATGAACAAAACACACACAACCAAAAGTATGCAAATGTCGATAGGGAGGATGCTGATCGATGCTGAAGGCGAAAATAAGGAGAGTCAAGATCAAGAGTTCAAGAAGGCAGTCGATTAATAAGATAAACTGCTATAGATAATGCTTCTACCCAAAAAATAGGCGGAACAGAAGATTCGAGTAACAATGTCCGAGCCACCTCTAAGAGATGACGATTCTTTCGTTCGGCCACACCATTTTGTTGAGGCGTATATGGACATGAACGCTGTGACAAAATACCTTTTTGATTCAGAAAATCATGAAATGCATTAGTCATGTATTCTCCACCAGAATCAGATCGAAGAATCTTAACAGTAGCAGAAAATTGAGTTGCGACATACACTAGGAAGGATTTAAAAGTTAAAAAAACTTCAGATTTAGAACGGAGAAAATAAATCCAAGTAAACCGACTATAGTCATCAATAAATGTTACAAAATATTTATACTGACCATGAGAAATAACAGGTGCAATTCCTCTCACATCACTATGAATAATATCAAAACAATTTTTCACATGACTACCAGCAATAGGAAATTGAAGCAGTTTACTTTTTCCTAACTTATAAGTAGAATAGTCTTAGGAAGCACGAGAAGAACAAAATTTATCTTTATTGCCCAATAAACCAGAAGTCAATAAATAAGGCAAAATAACAGAATTGGAGTGTCCCAAACGTTTATGCCACATTTCACTTTTATTGATAACAGTAGAAGAAGTCAAAGCAACATGATTAGGAATGGAAAGTTGGAGTGGAAACAGTCGTCCTACTTTAGGCCCCTTCGCAATCATCGTCCCTGACACCTGATCCTGAACACAACAACCATCACGAGAAAAATGTACATCATAGTTATTTTCTACTAATTGTTCAACTTATAGAAGATTATTAGAGAGTCCAGGTGATACAAAAGCATTGTTGAGAGTTGGAGTAATATCTCCTACAGCAGTAATAGATAAGGTGTGTCCATTAGCAACCCGGACATGTTCTGAACTACGATATGCGCGGACATTTTTAAACAAAGCCACCGAGCCAGTCATATGATTTGATGCGGCAGAATCAATAAGCCAAGATTTAGATGGAGAATTACCATTACCGTGAAGTCCTAGAGCTGAAAATGCCGAAATAATCATTTGTTGCACCATTTCAGGAGTGATGACTGTTTGCTCAGCATTGTGATTGACTGCTGTTGAGGTTCCAGCTAGAATTTGACCTGTAAAAGGATTAGTAGTAGAAGCTTGAAATGCAGTCTGGCGATTTTGGGGTCGAATTGAACAATCTTTGATGATATGTCCAGGCTTTTTGCAGTAATTGCAAAATTTCTTAGCACAGTTTGCAGCAATGTGACCATAATTCTTGCAACTAAAGCACTGAACTGTACTCATATCCCTGCCTTTGCCTTTTCCTTGAGCCACAAATGCCATAGGTGTTGTAGTCAGCCTTTCTTGTTCTAGAGTGGCTTGGGTAAGAAGACGTTGTTCTTCACGAAGTAATTCACCAAAACATAAATCCAACGAATGAGGAGGATGACGACTCATCAGATTAGAACGAACGTTCTCAAAATCTGATCGCAATTTCATCAAAAATTGATCGCGCTTGCTAACCTCATAAACAGCCATTACATCATGGAGAGAATCTTTCGACACTGTAACACAAATAATATCAGAAAATTCAGCCCATAATTGTTGAAAACCAGAAAAATAATCTTGAATAGATAATCCTCCCTGAGTGTAATTTGCAATCTCGCACTCTAATTGAAACCTTCTTGCAAAATGTGTTTGATTGTAAACTTTTTTTAAATATGCCCACATGTCTTTAGCAGTTTTATATGGACGTAAATTAAGAACAATTTGATAATCACATGACCCAATAATCCAAGACATTACCCTAGCATCTTTGACTTTCCATTGAGACAATTGTGTGCCATCCGTAGGAGCTGCAACAGTACCATCAATACGTCCCCATAACTCCTTTCTAGTGACAAACAATTGAAATTGAAACTCCCATTTCGGTAAACTTAACACAAAATTCAGGAGTGCTACTCGCCATTGCAAAGAAATAAGAATAGTTCGCACCAAGAAAAAAATCACCAAAAAAAGATAAAATTTTACCGAAATCGTGAGCTACCTTTCCACGCCAAATCCCAAAACGTAAAGGTACTGCACCCTTGCACAGATCCGCCACCACTTCGCTGCGGCTCACTGTTTGTTTCAGAATCTCTGATCCAAAGAGAGTAGCAGAACAATCCAAACAAACCAAAAAAAACTTCTAAAACCAGGACTCTGATACCATGATAGAATATTGATTGAAAAAGATGGCTGCCTCTCATTTCCTTCTTATTCAATTTATAGGTACATATACAATGCTCATATCTTTTCTTTTACAGCCGTGCAATCTAATTAAAGAAATACAATGAATATGAAAATATGCAATTACAATGAATATGAAATTAATAAACTATACAAATTAAATATGAGCTTTATGTGGTAACAAGCTATATGTGGTAACACCTCGTTGTCTCCTGTTGTTGCTTAGTTCATCTCTCTTTGAATAAAGCGTAGCATGCTATCTTTCTCTAAAAAAAAAAAAAAAAAAAAAAAAGTCTTTACTCTCGATTTTTTTTTATTTATGTATTATTGCATATATTGTCTGAAGAAGTGTGAGAATAAAGAGCGTGCAGGCACCGACGATCGAAAGACCAACCCACATGTTAGGGCAGTACTGCAGCTTGAAGTCCCCATAAACTTTGCCGACACGACTGTTATGATGTTTCGTAACGATGCCATAAAATTCAAGTAGAGTTTCGGGCATCACGCGATCTTGCACTTTCCGATTCAAGTCCTTGAAGAATTGGACCACGTTGGCGTTGTTATAGTCCGTGCTCGCAATTGTCCCGCTCTCCCTGAGTAGCTGTACATCCTCCTCGCGCTGCAGAAGGCAGGACATGCATGCCGAGTAGGCGGTGAAGCAGCGCACGTCATTCGTGGGATTCATCTCGAACGCGATAAGGTTGCAGAAGATTTCTCTGCTGTAATCGTAAAGGTGCAAAGTCGGGATATTGATCACTGCAGATATGCTCATCAATCGACGTCTGAATGTAATGTCCAGGTTGCTGCCTGAGTCTTTCTTCTTGAACTTTATAGCAGATTTTTTAAGCTCCGTAGCGTTAGAAATATATAGTTGCGAAGCATTCTTGTTACTCAGCATTCTCTGGGTCATTTCATATCCCTCGACTGGTATTCGGGACCAGTGGAAAAGGTGGAGTAGGTGAAGGAACTGAGGCAGCTCAGTGTTTATTTTCTGTTCTTCGTTCCTCGTTGGCCAGAGATCGTTGAAGCACGATAAAGCTAAGTTCTCAATTGACAGTTCGTGCCCCTCACCGAAGCAATTCAGCAGTAGCTTGATGGCGGAGAAAGGAATCTGGTTGTCGACTGTCAGCAAGTCGAGCTTGATCTGCATCAAGTGTTCCCTTACGTCTAGAGACAAAGCCAGATACTCCATGAACGTATTTCTGTCTAGTTGCAAATCTATAATGTCCATGAACTTACTTCCCAAGTCCAGTAGGCTATAGCGGGATGCATCCATCACGAATAGTATGAAAGAGCTATCAAGAAGCAGCATCGTTTGGAATTCTCTGCTGCTCCATTCTGATAAATCTTGGTTGTAGCAGCGACGAGCATCCACTTCTTTCTCCTCCATCATATTCAGGTACTTCGTCATGTTGACCCTCAGTTTATTGGCCATGAACCTAGTGATCTTCCATTTGTAATCATCGTTGAATCTCAGTACAGATCTGTTTTTTCGGTGGTACGGCCCTATTGCCACCACTCTCAGCTTAAGGAGTTCTTCGTCATCTGCTTTTCTATCGTGCTTGAAGATGGTCGGGCCTTCGACTAGTCCAACAATCTTATGTAATAAAGCCTCCCCTTGCTCGGCAAGTTTGTCGTCCGGTGCCAGTTTCTCCTCCAACCATGTTAGGTCGACTTTGCTCGGGCGTCCCTCCTCAATGTCGACGGAGCTGCCTGCGCCACCTTGCTCTTGCAACAATGTAGACCCTCCTTCATCTCCGCCCGAGCGTCCCGCGTCGCTCATGGTACTACAAATCGGTTCCCTACAACAAACTTGGGGGTCAATTTGGCCGTACTTACAATTACAAGCTTTCTCAAAATGTTGCATGTAAAATAACGCTAATTAAAAGCAAAGTTCCTGCAGTTGTACGTAGGTGCTTTAAATTTAAAATATGGACCTATAAAAAGGACAACGTTCAATTGATATTACGGCAGCAAATGCAATTTGATTAGTTTTCTGGTACTGAATACGATAACGTTCAACTCTCTTCCCCTATGATCAGTTATATATATATATATATATATATATAAAGAGAGAGAGAGAGACTATATTTTTATGAGTAAAAAATTTTCGTACTCATAAATTTTTATTTCTTGGATGAAGAAATGTGCGGTTAGAATTATAATAGTTCCTAAGATTTATATTATTTTACCAACAACCTAGTAAACCCTAGGAGAACCATTATCATCCTAACCGCACATTCTTTCATTCAATGACTAAAAAGTTATGAGTATAAAGAGATTTTTTTTTGAGAAAAATGTAGCACGCTATCCGCTTCATTCATAAGGAGGGTGAATTCAGCTAACAAGAGTAAGACAGTAAGATCTCAGGAAAAAAAAGCAAAAAATATAAAAAAATCAAAAGACAACAGTAGTACTAAAAAGAAAAAGAAATAATAAGGTAAACCACTAAAAGACACCACTCAGCGAAGGCCTCTCAGCCTAAGTCCTTCCAGTGCGATAGCTCCCTCCTGACCCAACTTACAACATACAGGGGATCAGTGTTTGACATCTGAAAAATGGCTCTGTTCCTGATATTTCAAATCACCCACCAATTTGCCGCCAAAAACTGTAACGGTCCCACCCTCCAAGTATAAAAGAGTTTATACTCATAAGAGTATAGTAACCCTACGCTATATATATATATATATATATAGGAGAAACTTGTTATAATGCTTATTAGCAGTGAGTTGTTTATGAATCCTTTATAATTTAATTTGCACGCAAGTTTTCTATACTTTTTATTTTGAATACCATTCATTTATTTTTATTCAACGGCTCAAATTTAATTTTATTTAGTCGTAACCTTCACTTTTAGAGAGGTATCCGTTATAAGGTATCTCATGCAAAAAAAAGATAATGGATTCTTTAATTTTGAAGTAATTAAGTAATTTTGTCTATATTATATTATCTAATCTAACTTCTATCTTCTCTCTTTGTTTTTTATATCTATCTCTCTTTTTTAAAAAAAATATAGTAAAGAGAAATAATTATTTCGAATTTAAATTTTCAGGTTTGAATTTTTAGTCAATTTTAGCTTTAGATATTGATTTTTAAAATCCGTTGAGTTCAAATACAGGTTTTGAGATTGACAGTCAAGTTCAGATTCAGATTTTTAAAAACTTCATCCATATCTAATCAGTTAATATCGCTAACCATTGATCCCTAACTATTATTATTTTTTAATCAGTAATCTTAATTCTTTTAATTTTTACATTTAAAATAATATTTGAAATGTTTATTATCTCTAACGATTTAAATGTTATTATATTTAAAATATTTATTATCTCTAACGGATCAAAATTATTTTTAATTTTAGTTCAAAAGGTTAAATCAAGCCACTTAAAAGACTGAATTACAATCTGACTGGTCGAAACCAGTCGATTCATTCTGATTTTTAAATAATTAATACTAACTTAATATATTGTCTAATCATCGATACTAATTCAAAATTTTTATATGCTAGTCAAAATCAAGGTTTTAAAATTGATAGTCGGTTTAGATTCTAATTTTTTTAATCCTGGCACATTGACTATTGATATCGCTAATCATTAGCCTCTGATCATTACTTTTTTATTTATTATTAATCTTAACTTTTATAATTTTTATATTTAAAATATTTATTAATTTTAACGGTTAAAATATTATTATGTTTCAAAATATTTTTTATCTTTAATGGTTCAAAATTGTTCTTTAACTTTATTCAGTTCAAAGGGTTAAGAACTTTTGAAATAAATTCTCCAACCAATTTTCTTTTTGTTAACATTCATTAAAATTTTAACTATTTTAATTACTTGGTTGCTTTCAGCTACTAACATTTAGGATGTCAACGGATAGGATTTAAAACGGATTTTTAAATATTTAAATCTGAACCGAACCGAATCAGACTGCAAATTCCAAATCCGAATCCGAACTCGACTCCGACGTATTTTAAAAATTCATATCCAAATATGAACCTAACTAAAAATCTAAAACCCAAATCCAAATCCGAATCCAAAAATTCAAATTTCAAAATAATTATTTCTCTCTTTTTTTTATATAATATTTTAAAATATATTACATTAAATTTAAAATTTTAAAATATAAATTTAAATATAATATTAAATATTTATATACACGTATATTATATAGAACTAGATTGGAATACTGTCGATAGCACCAAGTCATTGGTGCTACTAAATTTTTAGCCTTTAGATTAAGAGATGTGTGGTTAGGATGATAATGAACTCTTAGGATTTAATGGGTGGTTGGTTGAAGAGTAAAAATTTTAGAAGACCACTATAACCCCAATCGCACATCCTTTCATTCAAGGGTTAAAAACTTGGTGGCACCAATTGATTGGTGCTATCGATAATATTCCAACCGGACTCATATTATATAATATAAAATTAATTAGGGTTCGGATCAGATTTGGGTTCGGATTGAGTATAGTCAAAATCTATATCCGAATTCAAATCTGTCAGGTTTTTATTTTTTATATCCGTATCTGAATCCATATCCGTTTAACATCAGATAAATCCATTCCGTTTGAATTTAGATTCGAATAAAATTTCGAATATCCATATACTCATTAACACCCCTACCAATATTTAACCAAATAGGCTGTGTCATAAGCTACAAAGCATAAAACAATGGTAAGGTCAATTTAGCAAAATCACTATAATATTTAAAAGATTTTTTTATTTAATTTCTAAAAGCAAATTAATCGAAGGAATCAAAAGTTGAAGAGCAAATAATAAAAGGAAAAATGGTTGAAGAGCCTATTTTCGAATGACCTCTTATTTATTAATCTTGTTGTATTTTTACCAAAAAATATTTAGTGTGGGTTATGAGAGAGCTGTTAAAGGATCTTGAAATTTTGAATAATGATATATGTATATTTCAATAAAGGTGTACATTTTATATTTCACCTATCTAAATATAAGGTGTCTTTTAGAGATCACTTTAAATAATTTTTCTTTATATCTATCTATTAGATGAATGAGATGTCGAATGTACACTTCATAAGAAATGTACAAGTAGAATTTTTCTAAAATTTTGTGAAGCCTAATATAATCACCTGCACATTAAAGCTAACAATTTATTAGGTCTCAGACCAACAGCTTAAAATGATTATACTTATATTATTGTGTCAGTGGATTGGTTCATTGGATTTGATATTAAAGATGATCTTAAATTATCACATTATAATTAGGTATGACAAGAATCTTAGAGCATAAAGAGGAAAATTTGTCACATTCCAAATCCCACATATAATAATATGGAAGAGTCTGAGCTATAATATATCGCTAGCAAATGAATATTAATAATTAAATTTAAATATTTTGAGTATATGGTATAAATTCAAAAAATTATTATATTAGTAAATTCGGTCGCTATGCTATCTATATTTAATGTTTTTTACAGTACAAACTTATCACTCGTCTGAGTTGTAGCTTTTTAAATGTCTAACTGAAATGATTTGTAACGATTCGACCCGTTGAGTCCAAACTATAGTTCAAAATGCTTAAGTTCAGTTATTATTACTAATATTCTGTATCATATAAATTTAATCACAACTTCATTTTCATCCATCACACAATTTCAAAAGTTTTCAAATTTGAATGCTAAATTTAAAAGTTTAACCATCAAAATAAAACTCCACTAAAGTTTAGATTATCTATAGTCTAATCTTAAATAGAAGAAATTGTTGGAAATTTGCACATACATACCTTGAGAAGAAACTAATTAAATTTTCACGTTGGATATATCTTCCAACCCCACTCCTCCCTGGGAATAGTTATCTCCCCTCTCTCTCTCTCTCTATATATAATAATGGCATTGCCCCTTTAATTAAATTAAAAAGGGAGCTATGCAACTTATGCAAGGTGTGGCTTAGCACGAGAGCAATGAATACGATGGTACACAAGACACCGAAGAGAAGAGGCACCTGCTTCTTTATCACCAGTGCCAAGTAAAGCATATTCATCTTTGCTTAATGGTGATAAACCATTATATTTTGTTTAGCCCTGCTTTTGCTGCTACCATAAGCAAAACCTATTTTGTTTGGCCCTTCCTCTTGATGCTACCATAAGCAAAACATGTCTTTTATAGAGCATTTAGTAAGAGAATAATTTTGAGCTTGTTCAACGAAAAACAAAATTGAGATTTGGAGGCTCAAATGCGCAAGATTCAATTAACTTGGTGGTTGCTGCCGAAAGCAATTTGCTAAGGATATATTGTTAAGATTTGTAGTTGAATATTGGGTAGATTAAGATTAATGTTTAATCGGTTGGAGATAAGATTTAAATATTAATAAAAATCTATTTATACTAAAATTTGGATAGTTTTTGATATAAGTTATAAATATAGTATATGTGCTATTATTTGACGGTGGTGGTAGTCACACCCATATAGCATGACCAATGTGTTTATAATTTTGGATGTACGTACGGATACGGGTGTGTTCAAAGAGAAAAATCTCTTAGGATACGGGTGTGTTCAAAGAGAAAAATCTCTTATGGGTTTATAGAAGACGAGAGAAATGTGAGAGAGATTTAGGAGGATGGCTCGTGTTGAAGCTACTCTATTACAGAAGAGGAGTCGATGTAATTCTTCTTTCTTCTTTTGGTTAATTAATCTTATTTCATCCGCTTATTTTCTGTTTTGATTTTTTTTTTCTTTGTGGTTGTGTTGATTCCAGTTATATTGAGAAAACGGGTTTACGGTAAAAATCTGATTTAACATTTCCGTTGCAGAATCCCAACACTAGTCGATGCCGGCGTGGATTGCGTGCGATATCGGATCGAGTACCGAATTCCCAACAATTGGTATCAGAGCAAAAGGTTATCGATCCTCAGGAGAGATCGACATCAAAATACTGAATTACCGATCATCACGGGAGGCGATCACAATTTAATCTCGCTAAGCGTGTTGGACTCGAAGATATGTGATTTTTCGACTTCAGGCGGAGTTAAGAGAGTTGGACTCGAAGGTATGTGATTTTTCGACTTCAGGCGGAGTTAAGAGAGTCCAAAAGTGAGATTAGATCGTACAGAAATACAGTCGCTCAAGGTGGAACGGAGGAAAGCTCGCTGTAGCGATTGAAGACTACAAATCAAATTAAAGTGGAGATTGTTAGGATTTGATTAAATTTGTAGTTGAATTCTAGTTAGATTAAGATTAATATTTAAATCTGTTGGAGATAAGATTTAAATATTAATAGAAATCTATTAGACTAAGATTTAAATAGCTTTTGATCTAAGATATAAATATAGCATAGTTGCTATTATTTGATGGTGATGGTCACACCCATATGGTATGGCCAAAATTTTCATGATTTTGGATGCACGTACGGATGCGTTCAAATAGAGAAATCTTCTGAGTTTATAAAAGACGAGAGAAGGGTGAAGATTCAGGAGGAGGGCTCGGGTTGAAGCTATTCTATTGCAGAAGAAGAGTCGGTGTAATTCTTCACTTGTTCACTTGGTTATTCTTCACTTGTTCACTTGGTTAATGAATATTATTTTATCAGCATCTGGTTCCAGTTATATTGAGAAGACAGGTTTATGGTAAAAATTTGATTCGCTGCAGAATTCCAACATTAGGCGGTATCGACATAAATTGCAGTACCGAAACGGATTCCGGATTCACAGAATCTGATACCGGAGTGAATACCGGATTCCCAACATATCTTAAGTTTGATTTTGTTCAACTCTTCTTATTTTTACTTATTATGATTTTATCTATTTATTTTTATTATATTTTTATTTTAAAATTTTAATTTATCTCTACTTTTAGATTGTCATTTTTATCATGGCAATTTTTGAAAAGAACGTTAAAAGACAATTCATTTCATCGCTCGGCCTCTATTTTTCGATGAAATTAATTATTTTATTTGAAAAGTGTGCATGAAGATTTCCCTTCAATCCCTCGATCTGAAATTGATTCTCAAAGTAATGAAATAAAATTAGACTAATTCGAAAAATGGGTTTGCTCTGAAATTGCTAGTCTCCTTTAAAATATAATTAAAATTATTTTAATTTTGAATAATTTTCTTAAAAAGCTACCTAAATACTATCTAAAATTTATTTAATGATTATATAACTATACATACTTTGTAAGAATAATATTAATAAGTTAATAATAAAATTAAACAAAATTAAACAAAATTAAAAAATAAAGAATGAAAAAAATGGTTGGCCTGGGTCAACAAAGGTGAATGTTGGGAGTTTGATGGACCGTCCGTTATAAAAACTAAAATTTCAATAACAACAATAAATGCGGAAAAAATTAAAATTTCGATAACAACAATAAATGCGAAAAAGAAGAGATCAAGATTTTACGTGGTTCGGTAACTGCCTACGTCCACGGAAAGAGCGAGAGAGATGTATAGCAACAAAAGAAATACAAGCTTAGATCTTGTGTCTTTTTCAGATAAAAAACTAAGAGCCTTACGGTGAAGGCCACCTATCTCTTATTCCAACGAAAAATTATAAAAAAATAACCCGTAAAGGAATTTTCGTAAAACCTTAATCAAGAAGACCAAATTCTTTTATGCTGTTGCTTCGAGTAATCCGAACCACCCAACACTGCATGCGAATCGCCGTGCACATTCTCTACTCTAATACTGCCAAGCTTGCATCAAGAACCGGCCGCTCCGCCGCCGGAGCGGCCGCCGAACCAACACCGCATCCGAATCGCCGTGCACCTTCTCTACTCTAATACTGTCAAGCTTGCATCAAGAACCGGCCTCCTTTTCTTTTACTCTAATACTCCCAAGCTTGCATCAAGGCCATCTTTTCTTCTCTTCTACTCTAATACTCAAGAACCTCAATATCAAGAGAACCGATACTCTTAATTAGGCCGTACTTCCCGGCACCTTCATGTACTAATTAATTAGCCCGAAATGCATCCTAATTAACTTGGCCCATGACCCTCTCTCTTCTTTATTTGCCCAAGTGCATCCATGCATATATATATATATAATGCATAATGAAGCCGGTCAAAGAGTCAACCAATCCTAATTAGATTAGGACGTGTATAGATAGACATAAATCTTGCACCAATAAAAATTATCTTCAAGATCAAATAATATATTTCATATATTTAATTTATATCATAACCAACTTAATCGGTTAATTAAATTCGCAACAGCGAAGGTAGGCGGTGCAAGTATAGAACGACCCATACTTGCCGAAATTTTTTATTTAAAGTAGCTTTAAATTTTCTACTACAACCATCCAATATTCATAAAATTATTATTTACAGAATATTGCACCATGTAATTGAATAGTTTGTAAAATTATGGAATATTCAATCATAATGTTACAAATACTACTAAAATTGGATCGTAAAAATAAATTTGCTGAAGTTCTGATGCTTATTTAAAAATATCATAAAATTAAACAGTAAAAATAAAACTTTTATAATTACGGAATACATGTTAAAATATACCACTAATGGTTTAAAAAAGATTTGTACATTTATCATTATTTTTGTACGATCGATGGAACCATCCATCATAATTTCGGAGTATTAATTTGATTGGTATTCCTTTCTATACTATAAATTCGAGTTCAAATTTCATTGTAAAGCCCAAAAGGATGGATGTTTATAATTAAAAAATATTCATTGAAAAAAAGAAAAAGATAATGACAAGGGAATCTTTCATAGATGCATCCCTTAGGTCTCAACCAAACATACAAAACAAGGGCAATTAAGTCTTTAAATAAGTAATAATTAAGTTTATTCAAGTTTATCATAGTACATCCAGATCCAGAACAGAGACTCCCTCAACCTGACACAGAAACTCACTGCCAAAATAAACTTTGAAATGAAGCAAACAACCATATAACAAACAAAGATCAGCTTTTGTATCTGTAGAGTGTATTATTATTATTTTTTTGTGGTTAAGTAAAAATAAAAATAAAATATAAAATAGTAAAGTACAACTTTTCAAATTATACGCAATAGAAACGTGTAATTAATAATTTTAATTAAAAAATAATTTATTGAATTATTTGATAAAGCTTAGATCGGCTAATTGCCGAAATGGTATTATAATTTAGAAAAATATTGTTCATTTCATCCATCCATGTTTATGTATATTAGTTTTGTTTATTTTTTCTAGTCACTTGATAGCTGAGAATGGTATATACGCACTCCACGAGTGCTACTAAAGAGAAGAGGTAACCAACGGGGAGAGCAATCCTTACCCACGGGAAGTTTCCATACCACCGGCTAATTTGACTGTTATGATGTTCCATCACGCGACCATAAAGATGAAGTAGAGTGTCAGGCACCAAGTGATCTTCGACATCCCGATTCAAGTCCTTGAAGAATTTGACCACGTCCTTATCGTTATAGGCGGTGCTCGCTATTATCCCGCCGTCCCTGAGTAGCTTCACGTCGTCCTCGCGCTGAAGAAGGCAGGACATGCATGCCGAGTAGGCGGTGAAGCAGCGCACGTTGTTCGTGGGATATAACTCGAACGCGATGAGGTTGTGGAAGATTTCTTCGCTGTAATCGTAAAGGTACAAAGTGGGGATATTGATCACGGCCGATATCTCCGTCAATCCGCGTGCAAATGTAATGTCCAGGTTGCTGCCTGAATCTTTCTTCTCGAACTTTATAGCAGATTTTCGGAGCTCTGTAGCGCTATGAATATATTGTTCTGAAGGATTCTTGCCATCTAGCTCTGCACTGTCTATTTCGTATCCTTGGACTGGTATTCTAGACCGGTGGAAAAGATGAAGCAGATGATCAAAGTCCGTCCCGTCATTCATTTCCTGCTCTTCATTCTTCTTCATTTCCTGCTCTTTATTCCTCATGGGCCAGATATCGTCCAAGTACCGCAAAGCTAAGAGTTGGATCGAATCTTCATCAAAGATGTTGTTACCTTTAGGGAAGCATTCAAACAGTTTCTTGATGGCGAAGAAGGGGATCTGGTTGTCGGGCATCAGCAAGTCGAGTTTGATCTGCTTCATGTGTTTTCTAACATCTGCATACAAAGTTGCATACTCCCAGTTCCCGGCTTGGTACTGCGGCTGCTTTTTGCGGGATGCATGTATCACGAATAGTATGAAAGAGCTATCGAGAAGCAGCATCGTTCGGAATTCTTCGCCGCTCAACTCTGATAAATCTTCGCTGTAGTAGCTGCGAGCATTCTCTACCTCATCCACCATCTTCTTGAGGTACTTCTCCACCTCAACCGTCAGTTCATTGACTATAAACCTAGTAATCTTCCATTTGTAATCATCGTTGAACCTCAGCGAATTCTCGCGGGGGTGGTATGGCCCGATCACCACCGCTCTCGGCCTAGGGAGTTCGAGGTGGCCGTTCGCTTTTCTCTCGCGCTTGAAGATGGTAGGGCCGTAGCCATATCCGATCCTCTGCCATAATAAACCCTTCCTTTCCTCGTCACGAGTTCCGTCCACCTCTAATTTCTTCTTCATCCATTCTGGGATTCCTTCCACCGCATTAGAAATTGGGATCGGCGGGCGAATGTCACTCATGCTACTACGAATCGGTTCGCTACATCAAAGCGATATATTTTTGGGGTCAATTAATTTAATTAGGTCGTATTTAGAATCAAAATGTTGCTTGCAAAATAAGTGCAGTCACTTTAACAAATATGGACTAACAAAACAAAGTTCTGAAAAACATAGAATTGTTATTGTGCGACCATGTGCATTGAATTTTACGAGCAACTAATGTCGTATATATACACCCGGACTACATACAGTTTCGAGAAAAAAAAAATAACTCTTGACATAATCATCAACTGTATTTACTATTTATTTATGAATTAAAATTAGGTTTAATTTTTTGTCCCGTCTAATAGATTTAGAAAATTAATAAATTAAATTAGATGAGCCAGTTGAGTGGGGGCTGAAGTCTATAATAGACCTAACGGTAAGAGGCCTAATAATAAATCTAACGTTTAGATAAATTAAATTCGATCGAGACCCGTGGATACTGTGTCTGTATACTTTTAAATAAATTGATTGCGTATTTTTAATAATTCGAGCTTTTGACATTAATAATTTGCGCCAACGATCCAATAAATAAATAGTAGGAGAGCTTTTGTCAGCTATTTTTGACCATGCCCTTTAGCTTAATTTTTGATTTTTTAAATTTAAGTTAATTCAGTCAACTAAATTAAAATTTTCGGAAGATATACAAATTTTGAAAAATATTCGTTTGCAATTTGATGGATTAATAAAATTTACATTCATAAAACTAAAATTATATAAAAGTGCAAAATTCATATGCATCAAATTTACAGTAACAATCAGTTAGAAACATCAGAGATAATTTACTGGGAATTAGGCAATGTGGAAATTGCTTGATTTAGTTAATTAATTCGTAGATTATCCAGCATTTTCATAATTTTTTTATCAATATCTAAATATTAATGGATAATTTGGTGGATTGTTCGGGCGATCAAATATTTGTAAACTATTCGCTAAATCTTACAAAAATTGGAGAATTTATTATAACGGCATTTAGCAGTTAGTTGTTTATGAAACATTTATATTCATTTGCTAATTTAGAGGAGTAACCCTTGGATGTAACATAATTAATTAGATGTAGAATTTTCAAATTAATTCAATTTTTTAATTTTGTTGACAGAAATCATCTAAATAAAAAAAAAATTAAAAATTTAGAAGATAGCAATAAATAAATAAATAAGTAAAGTTGAGGGATCTATTTTAAAAAGGCCGATAGTTGGGGGGTATTCATACATTTTTACCAAATATTTGCTGTAAAAGTCATGTAATATGAGCAATGCTACATATACACGCCAAATAAAATGTACATTCTATATCCATCATAAAAGGGTGAGAGGTCACTTCACAAATTGTGAAGTGATTCCTTACCACACCCCACCCATTAGATGGATGAGACGCGTGATATACAATCCAAATAAAATGTATAAATAGTATTTTTCACATAATATATGAATCCAGTCCAAATTATATATTTTTTTTTTTACTTTTAGATCTCCAAATCTCCTTAAAAATGATTTATTAGGGTGAAAAGTCACTTCACAAATTGTGAAAGGATCCCTCACCACACCTCACCCATTAGATGAATGGGATGCGTGATATACAACCCAAATAGGATGTATAAATAGTATTTTTTACATAATATATGGATCCAGTCCAAATTGTAATTTTTTTTTTTCATTTTTAGATCTCCAAATCTCCTTAAAAATAATTTATTCCTCACCAGAATCTTAAAGCACGAATTTGAATTTAGAAGAACACCCAAAATTTAATGAATCTGTTTGGCGCTTTTATTTCGCTTGTGTTTTAAGCAACAACTTCATTTTTAGTAAATTGTTTAGTGAAAAATATATATATATATATATTTTAAAATTTTTACGAATTAAATAAAAATACATTTTTTGTCAAAAAAAACAAAAAACAAAAATTATATGCGAACTGTCCAAACAAAATACTTTGGGAACCGTGGCGGACGTGGCCACGGAGCAATGCTACATGTACATTCATTTTTGAATGTATATTTTATATTTTATTTATTTAAAAATAAAGTGTAGTCCATTAATCATTTGACAAATATAATTTATTTTATTTTTAAATATGTAAAATATAATACATATACCTATTTTAAAATATACATCTAGCATTTGCCCTCCATCCAAGCCTTCAAGCAAAGTCTCTTGTAAAAATGCATGGAGACCCTTCAAACTATTGGTCGTTTTGAAATCAGTTCTTTAATTCTTTAGATTATTAAATTTTTTATTTTTTTATTTGAAATCTATATTTAGTTTAGTTAAAAATTTTATGAAGTCTAATAATCAGATTAATTTTATCTAATGTAATAATCAAACTAATTAAATTTAGTATCAAATTTTTATCTCAACCTTTTAAATAGCTTGAATAATAATAATAATAATAATAATAATAATAATAATAATAATAATTATTATTATTATTATTATTATTATTATTATTATTATTATTATTATTATTATTTTATTATTATTATTAGTCTATTACTAATATTTAATTTGATATGATTAAATAATTATAGTTAATAATAACTAATAAAATTATTATTATTATTATTATTATTTGAACACTCATCTACTAACGCTTAAAAAAAAAAAAAAAAAAAAAAAAAAAAAAAAAAAAAGGATTGGCGCAACCCATGGCATATATTTGGATTAGAGCAACCCATCCAATATATTTAACCTCCTTTTTAGTTGTCTCCGTAAGCTTGTCCAAATAGTTGTTAATGTCCCTAACTTTATCCAAAATAATAATAATAATAATAATAATAATATTATTATTATTATTATTATTATTGTTAAATAATAATTTAAACTTATAATTATAATTCTTATTAGTTATTATTATTTATTAACTATAATTATTTGATTATATTGACCTGTATAGTCAAATTAAGTACTAGTATTACTAGTAGTAATAATAATAATAATAATACTTATAAAAATAAAAAATTATAATTATTAATAATGATATTTATTACTATTATTATTATTAAATATTAATTATTATTAATATAAATTTTATTTATTATTAAATATTAAGAGGTGGGGAGGAGAGAGGGCTGGACTAAATTCTGAAAAAATAACTTTTATGAAATTAAGTTTTGTTTGAAAAATTAATTTTGGTTAAAAATGATAGAATGTTTGGCTAAATTTAAATAAAAAATATTTTTTTTGAAATAATTTTGTAAAGTTATTTGACAAAAAAAAATTTAGTACCGTCTGCAAATAATAATTTTTTATTAAATTTTACTTTAAAATAATTTAAATTTTAAATTTTAAATTTGTATAAAAATTTAAATTTTGATATTTTAATTTAAAATATAAATTTTAAATTTTAAAATTGAAATTAATATTAGAATTTTTAATACTAAATTTAAAATTTCAATTTCAAATTTAAAAACAAAATTTAAAATTTGAACATTTAAAATTTAAAATTTAAAATTTAAAATTAAAATTTAAAATTTAAAATTTTAATTTTAAAATTTTAAAATTTATAATTTGAAAATTAAAACTTATAATTTTAAATTTCAAAATTTTAATTTTGTCTTAAATTTGAAATTTAAAATTTTAAAATTTTAAATTTTAAATTTGATATTTAAAATTTAAATTTTAAATTTTAATTTAAAATAAAATTTAAAATTTTAAATTTGAAACAAAAATCATAATTGAATTTAAGAAAGCCTGGGATGGGGAGGAGGGCTTGGGGAAGGAAAGAGAGAAAAAAAAAAACAATTAACACATAAATTTATATAAATATTATTTAGTTTTTTTTTTCTTAATACATACAAATGATATTAAATTAGATTTTTTTTAAATAAAATATTAGATTGAAAATATATTCTTTTTCAATAAAAATAATACTAGATATGGCATTAGAGTTAAAAATAATAACTATAAAATATTTTGAAATGGACTCCAATATCTTCCCCTTCCCTCTATTTTATGGACATTCCTTCAACTTTTAACTATTCTAATTTAAATATATTTTTATTAACTAAATTGAAAATTTATTAAAATTGATAATTTTGTTAGGCATTGGTCATTTAATATTTAACAAAATTAGAGACTTTATCAGATAAAAAGTATTCGAAAATATTAAAATTTAGAAAAATCACTTTAATATCTAACAAAATTTCTTACTTGATTTATAAAAGCAAATTAATCAAACAAATAAAAATATGGCCGGGGAGGTACTAATTAAAAGAAAACTAGTTAAAGTCTTGAACAGGCTATTGTACAATGGTCTATTGTTTATTGATCTTGTTTAGTTGTTCTAATTTAATCTAAAATATTTATTGAGTGCTGTGAAAGTGAAATTACCGTTCACTTATTCGAGTATTCTATAAAGCCTTTTAAAAACTTGTGAAGCCAAATATAATAACAGAATTAATAATTTACAAGTGTAGTTACTCGCGCGATAATTTATTTTATTTTACATATATATATATATATATATATATATATATATATATATATATATCGTAAGCATATATAGACACAGAAACAAAAGATTATATAGAAAAATTTCAGACACTTTATTTTAAAACTCCTGTTCCAACATATCAAGAAAAAAAAAAACGATCATTCTCAATCTCTCAGTATGGCGGAAAAGGAGAAGATGAATCGGAAGGCTCTTACGCAGATCCAACTGCATCTTTCGAACGAGATCTTACAGCATGTCATTAAGGAGAAATCTGCTGCGAGCTTGTGGCTGAAATTGGAGTCATTGTGTATGCCGAAAAGTCTTACCAACAAACTCCATATGAAGCAGAAGTTATACTCTCATCGTCTGATTCAAGGTAAGAGTATAAAATCTCATCTCGATGACTTTAAAGAAATAGTTACGGATCTAGAAATGCTGGAAGTAAAATATGATGATGAAGATCTAGCATTATTACTGTTATGTTCTCTACCATCTTCCTATACAAATTTTAGAGATACTATGCTTTACAGACGTGATACCATATCTTTGGAAGACGTCTCAACTGCCCTACTCTCGAAAAAGAGGATCGATAAGGAGATGAATGGTACCACTGAAAGTCAGGCAGAAGGTTTGTTCACAAGAGGAAGATCCAAGCAGAGAAGTTTCGAAGACAGTAAAAGGAAGGCTAGGTCGAAATCCAGGCACATAAACTTGATGTGCAATTACTGTAAGAAGAAGGGCCACATTAAAGCGGACTGTTTCAAGTTGAAAAGAAAGGAACAGACTAAAGGAAGAGGTGATCAAAGGGGAAAAGAAGGTTCAAAATCTGCTGAAGCCAGTGTAGCAGAAGACTATAGCAGCGAGGGGAATGTGCTGCTGGTCTGCGATAATCAATCCAGAGCCAGCACAGAGTGGATTCTTGATTCAGCATGCTCGTTCCATATGTGTCCCAACAGGAATTGGTTCTCCACTTTTGAAGCTGTGAATGGTGGGGTTGTTTTGATGGGCAACGATGCATCCTGCAAAGTTGTCGGACGAGGAACGGTAAATATCAAGATGTTTGATGGCATTGTGAGAATGCTTACTGATGTCAGGTACGTTCCACAATTGAAGAGAAATTTAATTTCTTTGAGTACCCTCGACTCTAAAGGATATAAATACACTGGTGGAGATGGAGTTCTAAAGGTTTCGAAAGGAGCCATTGTTGTGATGAAAGGACGAAGGCAGGAAAGAAAACTGTATGTTTTGCAAGGTTCAATTGTGACAGGTGGAGCTGCAGTATCCTCTTCATCTATGTAAGATTCAGATGTCACAAAGTTGTGGCATATGAGGCTGGGACATATGAGTGAAAAAAGATTGACGTTGCTGAGTAAGAGAGGACTTCTTTGTGGCCAAAGTACAGGAAGTCTGGACTTCTGCAAACACTGTGTATTTGGGAAGCAGAAAAGGGTTAGCTTCAGCAAAGCAGTCCATAGAACAAAAGGAACACTTGACTACATCCATTCAGATCTTTGGGGGCCAGCACCGGTTCCCTCTAAAGGTGGTGCAAAGTACATGCTGACCTTCATCGATGATTATTCAAGGAAGGTTTGGACATTCTTTCTGTTGCACAAGAATGATGTATTCAAGACCTTCAAGCAGTGGAAGATCTTGATTGAGAAGCAGACAGGAAAGCAAATTAAGCGCCTTCGCACAGATAATGGACTCGAATTCTGTTCGGGAGAGTTCAATGAGTTCTGCAAAAATGAAGGAATCGAGAGACATCGTATAGTTCCCTACACGCCGCAGCAAAACGGCGTAGCAGAACGTATGAACAGAACACTCACCGAGAAGACAAGATGTTTGCTTTCGAATGCAGGATTTGGTCAGGAATTTTGGGCAGAGGCAGCTTCTACGGCTTGCTACTTGGTGAATAGGTCTCCGTCGACTTCCATTGATCTCAAAACTCCAGAAGAGGTATGGTCTGGTCACCCTCCAAATTATTCTGATTTGAGAATATTCGGTTGTCCAGTTTATGCACATGTGAGTCAAGGAAAGCTAAAACCTAGGTCGAAAGAATGCACATTCTTGGGCTATGCTTCTGGTACAAAGGGTTTTAGATTGTGGTGTCTTGAGGATAAGAAAATTATAATCAGTAGAGATGTTAAGTTTAACGAGAATGATATGCTTCGCCGAAAGGAGGAGTCGCATGTTCCTTGTGATGCAGGTACAGATACAGGTGCAGATGCAACAAAGAAATTTGTCGAGTTGGAGTATCAAACAAACTCTAAAGTCCAGATCACTCCGGCATCAGGTATCACTTCAGGCGATTCTGTTCCTGCGGAGCCTCAGGCACCACCACAGACAGACACACACTCTATAGCTAGAGATCGACCGAGGAGGCAGATCAGACCACCGCAGAGATATGAAGACACGGATCTGGTGGCCTATGCTTTTGTGACTGCACAAGAAACAGATGCACTTGAGGAGCCATCTACTTACACAGAGGCAGTCTCATGTACTGATTCCGCTAAGTGGATGCTTGCTATGGAGGAAGAGATGGAATCTCTTCATAAGAATCAGACTTGGGATTTAGTGAAGCTTCCTAAAGGAAAGAAAGCTGTTCGAGGTAAATGGGTGTTCAAGAAGAAAGAAGGCACACAGGGAACTGAGAGTATCAGATACAAGGCTCGATTGGTGGCAAAAGGATACAGTCAAATTCCAGGTGTCGACTTCAATGATGTCTTCTCACCAGTGGTGAAGCATACATCCATTAGAGTTTTGCTCGGTTTGGTCGCCATGGATGATCTAGAACTTGAGCAACTAGATGTGAAGACAGCTTTTCTACATGGCGAATTAGAGGAAGAGATCTATATGCAGCAGCCCGAGGGATTCACAGTTGACGGAAAAGGAAATCATGTGTGCAGATTGAAGAAATCGCTTTATGGATTAATGCAATCTCCAAGGCAATGGTATAAGAGGTTTGGTTCTTTTATGATTAGCCATGATTTTCATAGAAGCAATTTTGACAGTTGTGTCTATATAAAGAAACAAATTGATGGTTCTTTCATTTATCTTCTACTCTACGTGGATGATATGTTAATTGCTTCTAAGAACATGGCTAACATTGATGAGCTTAAAGATCAGTTGAAATCTGAATTTGATGTTAAGGATTTAGGTGGAGCGAAGAAGATATGGAGATAAAACGGAACAGAAGTGCAAAGAAACTACAGTTGTCTCAGAAGGCATACATCCAGCGTGTTTTGGAACGGTTCTGCTTAAAGGATGCCAAGCCAGTAAGTACCCCATTCGCTACACATTTTAAACTTTCAACTGATTTAGCACCAAGAACAGACGAGGATAAAGCATACATGGAACGAGTTCCTTATGCCAGTGCAGTCGGAAGCATTATGTATGCTATGGTCTGTACGAGACCAGACCTTGCGCATGCTGTTAGTGTGGTAAGCAGATACATGGCAAATCCAGAAAAACAACATTGGCAAGCTGTGAAATGGATTTTAAGGTATTTGCGAGGTACTACAGATGCATGTTTGGAATTTGGGAAATCTGAAGCAAGCCAACCGGTTTTGTAGATTCTGATTATGCAGGAGATCTTGATAAGAGAAGATCACTTACCGGTTATGTTTTCTCACTTGGTGGATGTGCAGTCAGTTGGCGAGCTTGCTTACAACCCACGGTTGCATTATCCACGACGGAGGCTGAATACATGGCAATTACAGAGGCTGTGAAGGAAGGCATATGGTTGAGAGGCTTATTCAATGAATTAAGCATAAGCATTGAAAAAGTTACAGTATTTTGTGACAGTCAGAGTGCTATTTATCTGACAAAGGACCAAATGTTCCATGAGAGAACAAAGCATATTGACATCAAGTATCACTTTGTTCGCGAAGTTTTTGCTCAAGGTAACATTGCGGTGAAGAAGATTAGCACATTGGAGAATCCAGCTGATATGTTGACAAAACCTCTTCCGCATGTCAAGTTCAAGCACTGCTTGGACTTGATTAGCATTGCTTGCTGATTGGAGAGCCCTTAGGGGCTTGTGGAGAAGGTGGAGAGTTATCACTGATGTTTTATTTAAAGGGGATTTCGAGTCAAGGTGGAGATTTGTTAGATGTGGCTCAAAATCAGAATCGCTTCGATATTATGACTCAGGTTCGCCGACGGCTTCGCGGTGCGACTAGAAATTTTGTGGATGTCTGTGGTGGAAGCGAAGGGCTCGGGCCACTAGGGAAAAAAAACCCTAATTTTTCCTTTTGTTTGCCCTAGAGAGATCGAGCGATTGTACAACGAAGAACTCTTGTATTCCCTCTTTTCTACATAGTGAAATCTCTCCTCTTTCGCCCGTGGTTTTTTTCCTGCAAAGGGTTTCCACGTAAATCTGTGTGTTAATTCTCTGTCGTGCAATTTTGGTTTTACTTTTCTGTCGTGATCGCCAATTGATTTTGTTTAGTTTGTGCGCTCGTTGATAACAAATCCTAATATAAGAACCTATCAGCAACAATCGGAGTAGAAGATTAATCCACTCGGGATTAAAATCTAAGACAGAGAAGTGGAGGATTCTGATCAGCGATGGCGGTGGCAGTGGCGGCGATGAGTAGGGATTGATTATGAGCGACGTCCTCCGTGCGACTGAGGAAGGCGAGAATCGGGTTTAGAGTTCCGGCAAGGTCGGGGGTGGAAGATTTCTAACAACGGAGAGTCGGATTGGGCGAGGGTGGTCATGGAGTGGACGGTTGAGATTTTAACCTTGGAGGAGAATGAGGAGGAGGAGAAGAGTAAGGAGGCTTGAAGGTTCTCCACGATAGAAAGGAGGAGGCAAGGATTGAGAGTAGAAGGGTCGAGTGAGAGGGCTTCGTTGCCGATGGAGATGGCGAAGAGAAAGGTGGTGACGTAGAGAGAGAAGAAGAAGAAGAAGAAAAAGAACTGAAAAAGGAAAGAGCGAGAAAGAAGAGAGAATAATATTAGTCATAACATAGGAATTTTTGTGGTCGGGTGTGAGTCGTATATATGTAGAATTTGATTTTAGATGTATAAGTGGCACATGAAGTTTTGAGTCCATAATTAATTCATTAGGGATTGAAATTAAAAAAAGTCGGAAAAAAAAAAGACTCATTGGAAATCGGAAATGAAAAGAGTCTAACAACTATCTAAATTAAGAAAACCACGACACGTAGCTAAAATAAAAAAATTAATATAAAGTTATAGATTGTATTCCAACCAATAAAGCAAAATGATTATACTTATCGTATTAATGGATTGGTTTATTAATATAAGAGTCAGATCTATGAGTATAGGTCTAACGACATCGCTCGGAAATATTAGATTATATACATCGCTTCATAATATAAGATTATACATATGACCGGGCGTGAGAAAATTTTTTTTAGAACCTAAATGATAGCTTGTCGCATTTCAAATCCTACATCTAATAATATGAAAGAGTGTGAGCTGTTATATGGGTTAGAAAATGAATACTGATAATCAAACTTAAATATTTTAAGTACGTTATTTTGATCCAAAAAATTATAATATTATTAAGTTCGGTCGCTACTTATCTATATTTAGTGTTTCTTATATTGCAGGACTATCACTCATCGAGTTGTAGCGGTTCAAAAGCCTAACTGGAATAATTTTAAAATTTTTTGAATTCAAATGTTAAATTAAAAGTTTAACAACCAAAATAAAACCCCACTAATAAAGGTTTAGATTATCTACAGTTTAATCCTAAATAGAAGGAATACCTGAGCACATATTATATTTAATTTATAACGGGCTAGAGAAAAACTGAAAAAGGATAAAGGTCTGTTTGCACATACGTACCTTGAGAAGAAACTAATTAAATTTTCACGTTGGATTTATCTTCCAACCCCACTCCTCCCTGGGAATAGTTATCTCCCCTCTCTCTCTCTCTCTCTCTCTCTCTCTCTCTCTCTCTCTCTCTCTCTCTCTCTATATATATATAATAATGGCATTGCCCCTTTAATTAAATTAAAAAGGGAGCTATGCAACTTATGCAAGGTGTGGCTTAGCACGAGAGCAATGAATACGATGGTACACAGGAATAAAGTTTGCTATTAAGTCCTCAAGATTGTTGCTTTTGTTTTAATCACTCCTCGATCAACACCAAAGAGAAGAGGAACATGCTTCTTTAATTACCACCGGTGGCAAGCAAAGCAGATTCACATCTGCTTTGCATTTTGTTTGTCCTTGCTCTTGCTGCTTTATATTTTTTGAAGAGCATTTAGCAAAACACTATGATAAAATTAAGTTATAGAGATATATCTTTATGATATTTTTTTTTATAAGTGTCTTATTTAATTTTTATTTATGCTTAAAATTAGATTACAATAACATATTTTTAGAACACATTACAGTAATGTATCGCTATATACCATAGCGACACTAATACAAAGTATCGATATTTTTTTCAGCAGTATTTTTTTTAATTTTTAGGAATATTTAAAAGTATCATTATAGTATAATTTTATCATAGCGACACTAATAACAAGTATCGGTATTTTTTTCAGCAGTATTTTTTTTAAATTTTAGAAATATTTAAAAGTATCATTATAGTATAATTTTATTGTAGTAAAAAAATATATAATTTCAAGTTTCTGCAGGCTAACAAAAATTAAGATTTGAAGGCTCAAATGGTCAAGATTCAATTTCAAGATTTGAAGGCTCAAGTGGTTCTGATTTTGCTATTGAAAGCAGTTTGCTGAGAATATCTAAATAATATAGTTTTTCTCCTGATAGAACTACTCATCTAACCAGCACTTTATCAAATAATTAGGCCAAGTAGGACCAGGCATGCACGCCAATGTCATGATTTCTGCAAACAGCAAGTTATTAGATTTTGACTATAAATAAAAGAATTTGGAGCATTATATTTTTTTCATCTCTCTTCTTCTTCTTCTTCTTCTTCTTCTTCTTTTTTTTTTTTTTTTTTTTTTTTTTGGAAAGAAACGTAGCATGCTATCCGCTTCGTTTATTTTGATGATTCGAGAATAAAGTGGTTCGGGATAACGAAAGTTATTTTCGCTACTCTGCCAAACGATATGTTTTTTGACCGGAATATTTTATTCTGGTCAAATTTTGCTATTCTCGGTTATTCCGAGATAGTTTTGATTAAACTATTCCACCATGTTAATATAGAATAGCATTATTCCAAAATTTAATCCTAAAATTAATTAAGATTATAAATTAATTAAAATTAAATTATATAGATATAATTATTATTTATTATAATAAATTATTTTTATTATAAAATTAGTAATTATATATATTAATATATATTATTTATATTTAAATATTATAATAAATTATTTTTATAATAAAATTTTATATCAAATTAAGCTATTAGTTTTTTTCGCTATCCTCTACTATTTTATAAAATTAATCAAACACAATTTCAGTTATTTCTAAAAATAGTACAATTATAAATCTGGAATAATAAGCTATTCCAAAAATAAAAAAATTATTTCAATATTCGTTATTTCCGAACCAAATAGAGTTTTAGTTTTCCACTCTATCTCTAAAGTTAAGTGAATTTTGTAGTGAGATACAATTGTAAAAGAGAAAAAAAAAATATAAAAAGTATGATTTTTTTGAGAGAAGTGTTCTGTGTGTAAAAGTTTATTAATTACCTATACAAGTATCATCTATTAGAGATCTGACGTTCTCTTGTATTGAGGACATAAGCAAAGTGACGAATTTTGAAATAAATCGATCGTGTGCTTTCTTGAGTTTGATTTTGTTCAACTCTTCTTATTTTTATTTATTGTGGTTTTATCTATTTATTTTTATTATATTTTATTTTAAAAATATAATTCATCCATCCTCCTAGATTGTCATTTTTATCCTACCAGAGTGAGATATATCATTATTTAGATTAACATTTAAATGAAAATAGTAACTTTTGAAAAGAACGTGGAAGGACAATGTATTGTTCGACCATTAATTTTTGATAGCATTACAATAAAATTAGATTATAGAAATATATCTTTTTAATATTTTTGTACAAATATTTTATTTATATTTTATTTATATCCAAAATTAAGTTATAGAACATATTTTTAGGACACATTATAATAAAATGTCGCTATACGTACCCTAGCGACTGCACATATAACGACACTAATAATAAGTGTTGGTATTTTTATCAGCGCCACTTTTTCAAATTTTAGAATCACTTAAAAATATTATTACAATATAATTTTATTGTAACGTATAGCACTAATTATTTTTTTTTGAAAAGTTCGCATGATGACTTTTCTTCAATAGGTAGATCTGCAATTGATTCACAAAGTAGAAATAGAATTAGACTAATTCGAAAAATGGATTTGGTCTGAAATTGCTAGTCTTTTTTAAAATATAACTAGCGATAAATTCGCGCTGCACTACGGATATAAATATTTTATACATAATCATATTTTGTGGCAAATATATATGATTGGTACATTATATATCATATAAGTATCTCTAAACTTATAATTATATTATATATAATTTTTTATTTGTTGCCTCCGGAGTCTTCATCAGCAAATTCAAAAGAAAAGCTCATTTCAAGGGTGGGGGTGTATAGGTAGCAAAGCTCATTTCAAAACTACATATACAATAATTTAATATTAGTAGATTTATAAATGAGCAAAAAGTTATCTTCTAATTTAAAAACATATTTTGCAGCAAGTATTATTTAGGACAGTGTCTACACATGGGAGATTTATAAATGAGCAAAAAGTATCTTCTAATTTAAAAACATATTTTGCAGCAAGTATTATTTAGGACAGTGTCTACACATGGGATTTCGAGCAATTTGTCACATGATTGTGCAAAATTATAATTAACAATTAACAGGTAAATTCAATATGAAGTACATAAATAATATATATAATAGAGTTCGGTTACTATACTATTAATAGTACCAAGTTATTGGTACTATCAAGTTTTCTACCCTTAGATCAACCCCTTTGATTATTTTCATCCGTTAGATTTTACTATTTCCAACCACCTATTAAATCCAAGAGGCCCATTATTATCTCAACTACATATTTTTTAATGCAATGGTTAAAAACTTAATAGTACCGATGACTTGATACTATTAATAGTATTCCAGCCTAGCTCTATTGTGACACCCCCGGAATTTGGATTAGTCCTCTATATAAATGATATAATAGGACTAAATCTCTAACCCGGCTATAGCATTTTGGATGGTAGCAAGATCCAAGAGGAACATGAGAGTTAAGCGTGCTAGAACTAGAGTAGTTCTAGGATGGGTGACCCCCTGGGAAGTGGGGCGTCACAGTTGGTATCAGAGATTTATTTTTGTTAGCTACTAGTTTTATTTTCAGCTCTGATACCACTCTGATCAGTCACGCCCCGGGTTTGTTAGCTACTAGTTTTATTTTCAGCTCTGATACCACTCTGATCTGTCACGCCCCGGGGTCGAAACTGCGACCCGGCTCGCCAACAGATCCGCCACCTATGCCAAACCCGCATGGGCGAAGCGTCCTACCTGCAAGAGTACTAGTTTTATTTTCAGCTCTGATACCACTCTGATCTGTCATGCCCCGGGGTCGAAACTGCGACCCGGCTCGCCAACAGATCCGCCACCTATGCCAAACCCGCATAGGCGGAGCGTCCTACCTGCAAGAGAAGTACTACAGCTAAACAGATATCAGAGCTAAAAATAAAAATCTGCTGTATAACTAAATCAATCACTGTACAACTGGAAATAATACAACAATATCCGTCTCCCAAAATGATAAACATACAGTATCCTCAAATACAAACTCAGAACTCAACAGGGAGGTATCTCCAATAAATACAACAGTGTACAGGCTCTCAATACATAACAATCCTCACTACAATAGTCTCTCGAAGGAAGAAAATGAGATAACTAATCTACTGAAGCTCTCCTCTGAAGGGGTACCGCTACACTCCAACGACGGGTAGGGAACTAGCTCGCGACTCCCTCGCCTCGGTCAGAAGGATCAGCAACAGGAACAACAGGAACTGGAGTCCTCACAACGGTCAGCTAAGGCTAGCGAGACGAGTCTCACATCGCCTGGTGCTTGTGAGTGTGCTTGAGCCTGACGTGGACGTCAGGGCTTAAAGGGGGGAAGAATGTGACACCCCCGGAATTTGGATTAGTCCTCTATATAAATGATATAATATGACTAAATCTCTAACCCGGCTATAGCATTTTGGATGGTAGCAAGATCCAAGAGGAACATGAGAGTTAAGCGTGCTAGAGCTAGAGTAGTTCTAGGATGGATGACCCCCTGGGAAGTGGGGTGTCACATCTATATAATATGCATGCAAAAAGATAATAAAATTGAACTAGTTTGAAAAATTGTATGTGATCGAAAAAACTTTTTCGAACAACTCAGTATGTATCTATTTTCTTACTAGGAGTTGAGTATATTTGATCTTCAGATTTTAGCATCTATTTTCTTACTAGGAGTTGAGTATATTTGATCTTCAGATTTTAGCAATAAAGCTTTCTTACCAAAAGACAATGTCTTTCCTTTTATATCATTATTTAATGTAAAAAAATTCAACACCTTAAGAGAGGGAATATTTGTTGTAAGAGCTATACTACATGTACACCCTAAAAAGGTGTACATCTCACATCTCCACCATCTAACGGTGGGGGTATGGTGAGGGGTCACTTCTAAAAGACACCCCCACCTTAGATGGAGAGTCATATTATTATTTAGGGATAATTGTCTGTGTACCCCTGAAATATGAAGAAATATCTGATTTACCCCTCTTATTTTTTTCTTTCCAATATACCCTTCATACATTCCACCGTTATTAAAAATACCCCTACCGTTTCCCTTTGTTAAGTTAACTAGGGTTAAACTAGAGTTAAATAATAATCGGAGTTGAAAACTATCAGATATACCTTTTTTGCCCGGGTTTAGGGTTTAGGATTTTTTAGGGTTTTAGGATTTAGGGTTTAGGATTTTAGGGTTTAGGGTTTAGGGTTTTTTAGGGTTCTAGGGTTCTAGGGTTTAGGGTTTTAGGGTTTAGGGTTTAGGATTTTTTAGGGTTTTAGGGTTTAGGGTTTAGGGTTTTAGGGTTTAGGGTTTAGGGTTTTAGGGTTTAGGGTATATTTGAAAGGGCAAAATAGTAATTACACACAGATAACGGCAGTTCCAAACGGCACACTAACAGAGTTTAACTTCAGGGGTATTTTGAAAAGAAGTTGGAACGTAAGAAGGGTAGTTTTAATATTAGCCTTCTAAGAGGGATAAATCTGAAAACAGAAAAATTTTTAGGAGTATGTAGGAAATTGCCCCTATTATTTAATACTTAAACCAATAAACTTTTATCATATGTCAATAAAAATTTTGTATGCATCTATTACAGTACTATAAACCAACTCAAAAATATTCATTAAAAATAAATTTTTATTATACGATAAATTATTTAAATATTTTATATTATATATATAATTATATCATATTATATTTTACATTATTAATTATCAAATATTTTATCAATTATCTTATATTTTGTATGGTGTATTGAGTATTAGTATGTACCAGGTTCAACAAAGAATTTCTCTTCTTCGTTAAAATTAGAAACTTTCCACATGTACCCACATGGCAATAAAAATTTTGGATGCACCTATTATACCGCAGACTCTAAATATAAATTAAAAATAAATTTTTATACTATAATAAATTATTTAAATATTTTATATTATATATATTATATCATATTATATTTTACAATATTAATTATCAAATATTTTATCAATCTTCTTATATTTTGTGCAGTATATGGAGCATTAGTATGCACCATGCTCAAGAAAATATTTCTCCTTTCCCTTGAAAGTAGGAGCTTGTGACATGTCCCCACATTTTGGGTGCACTTATTGCATCATAAACCGACTCTAAAATTTCAATAAAAATAATTTTTATAGTACAATAAATTAAAATTTAATATTAAAAATACTAGTTATCTAATATAAATTGTGGTGTATGGAGTATTAATATATACCAGGTGCATGTAATAACTCCTCCAATTTTAACTTTTTAGCTAAAAATTAAATTTATTTATAAAATAGCTATCAAAATTATTAAAGTTGTGGTGTATGAAGTATTAATATACATCATGTGTATATAATAACTCCTCCAATTTTAACTTTTTAACTAAAAATTAAATTTATTTATAAAGTATTTATCAAAATTATTAAGCTTAATTAAAAATTTAAATAAAGTTATTAAAATAATTTAACTCTAAAATTAAATAAATATTAAAAAAAGAATATTTTTTATAATGTGTGTAAGACTAATTTATAGATCCAATTTTTTTATATCTTAGTTATAATTTTAAAATTTTAATAATTATATATTTTAGTTGATTGAAATATTATCTACCACTGCGCGAGCCCTACATTAGTAATTAATTAATGCTGAGAGTATGCTTAATTACTCCAATGCCAAAAATTTGTGAACACCCCCTTACCTATAGGCAATTTTGAAACAGATCCCTATTAACTTTTTTTTTTTTAGAGAAAGTTAGCATACTACCGGCTTTATTTATTTTTAAAATAAACTTAGCTGAAAATGTGAAGTAATTAGACTTCGAATTCGAAACCTCAGATATCAACCACCTGCAAGCTCTTTTGCCACTTGGGTTAGGACGATTGATTTTATAGATTAATACGCCTTAACTTAATTGTAATTTATGTAATTTGAGTTATCTAGCTAGTTAGTTTAGTCAAAGAATTTATGAAATTTAACAGCATGATTAGCTATTAATTATAAATGGTTTCCATTTATAAAAGTAATTAAATTTATTAAATTCAATAGCTCTATTATATTTATGTAGTAAGAATTTCATGAGTTTATTGGTAAAAATACCACGAGGTTATTAGAGTATCTCCAGATAAAAGATTGTCCCAAATTAAACAATCATACAATCTCACTATCACAGTACTGAAAATAAAACCAATAAAATTAAGAAAGGAACAACAACACGTACACAGATAATTAAGAATTGGGAGATTGACTCCTTAAATCTATACAGGGAATTTTCTTTTCTTCTTTTTGGGGTTTGTTTTTTTGTGCTGTACGTTCATGCCCATGCAAGCTTCTAAGTTATTTACTAGTTCTGATAGTTTGATAATAGCCAAGCATGGTGTATATGGTCTGCAGAAGTGATAGAAGAAAAAGTACGAAAGCGCCGACGAGCGAAAAGGTGATCCAAGGATTTGGAAAGTACCGCAGCTTCAGCTCGCCACAGCAGTTGCTGATACGCCTCTTGTGATGTTCCTTGACCTTGGCATACAGATGTAGCATATCGTGGGGCATCACTTGATCCTCAACTTGCCTGCTGCAGTTCTCGAAGAATTTGACAACATCCGCATCCTTATAGTTTGTGTTCACCAGTATCCCTCTCCTCCTGAGCAGCTTTACATCGTCCTCGTTTTGTAGGATGCGGGACATGCACGTAGAGTAGGCCATCACACAACGTCCATTGCCAGTGTAGTTCGTCTCGAACGCGATGAGGTTGCTGAAGATGTGCTTACTGTAATCATAAAGGTGCAGTGTGGGGATGTTCATATCTGCCCATATTTCTGTCGATCTGTGTTTGAATGTAATGTCTAGTAAGCAACCCATCGTCTTCCTCCGGAAAATCGTGGAAGATTTCAGCAGCTCCTTGGCGCTAGGAATGTACAGATATTGCTGTAATCTGATGTCTGCTCCTTGCTCCTCCTTTGGAACCCATAAATCGGAGTCCATTCCGTACTTCCCCTCCGGTACTCGTGACCAGTGGAAAATATGCAGCAGATGATGAAACTCAGAGTACCCGCTGTGATTTGTTATGCGCCTATTCGGGTTCCTCCTTGGGTGGAGGTCATCGAAGAACGATAGCACTAGCTCGTCGAAATGGTTGGTGATTCCACCGATGCCTGCGTACAGCTGCTTGATGGCGAAGAAAGGAATCTGGTTGTCGAGCATCAGAAAATCGAGCTTTATCTCCTTCATACTAGCCCATACCTCTATGTGCAGACCCATGTAATCCATCAAATTCTCAGTGTGGAGATCTCTATTGCTGAATGCGTCTAGGACGAATACTATGAAGGCACTGTCGAGCAGCAGCATCTGTCGAAACTCTCGGCTTTCCATCGTTGGAAAATTATCGTCATAACACTTGCGGGCAATCTCCTCCTTCTCCATCTCCATCTCCTCTAGGAAACTAATAGGTTCGAAGCTGCGTTCCCGGACCATATATCTAACAATTTTCCACTTGTAGTCGTCATTGAATTTCACCAAATGCTGGTAGTTGCGGTGGTACGGCCCTATCGTCACCGCCCTTACTGCGGGCAGTAGTAGATCTTGGTCATCCGTGTGGTCGACCTCGATCTTGATTTCAGATTGCAGTCTGCTCTTTAGCCTAAATATGGTAGGGCCTGACTGATCACCGCAAAACTTCTCCATCAATTCCACCCCGCGCACCTCATTGTGGTCGATCCTACGTAATTGCTCCTGCACCCAATGTTTCCAATCCTTTTTTGGTGCTTCTGCGATCGAACGTAAACCTTGTCCTTCTTCCACCATTTTAAGGGACGAGAATGGATTGTGATCTTGTACTTCCTTCATTTTAGACTCCTCATATGATTTGCGTTTGAAACCACAACTGAAAAGATGCACATGTTTTAGTAGAGTGTCTATCTAGAGAAGGAAAATACTGAGGGTAAGTTCCAAAAAGGATATATATCTTACACCCTATTTATTATATTTTGGGATGAATTTTATTTATCACTTTTAAGTGATGGATAAAAAAATTTTCACCATTGAATGAATAAAGTGTAAGATCTACACCTAAAATTAGGTGCAGACATAGCATTGCTCCAACCCAAAGCATTAATTCAAGCACACTTTTGAGAGGATTTCGATCCAAATTCGATGCTAGTGTGGTCGAATCAATAATTAGTATTTTTTCAAAATAAATTGAAGTATAAGCTTATTAAAAAATAAAAATTATTATGAAATTTTGATACTTTTTAAAAAATGAACAGAGTGAATTAAATAGACTTAAAAAATATTGTATAGAATCTTCTTTTTTTCGAAAATTAAAGTAAACATTCTCGAAGAAAACTTTTAATAACCCAGTGGTTTATAATTTAATAAAACTGAATAATTACATTGTGTTAAAATTTTTAATATATATATATATATAGAGAGAGAGAGAGTAGATCTTATATGTTTTTAAAATTACAAACTTATTCATACTTATGAATTTTTTATCATTGAATTTGTATTGTGATTTGTATTTTTGTAAAGTCAACTAAAAAAAGAGAAAGATAAAATAAAAAATATAAATTTTAATACAAATTCAATGGTAAAAAATTTACAAGCATAAATATATATGTTTGTGCTTTTAAAAACATATAAGCTCTACTCACTCTCTCTCTCTCTCTCTCTCTCTCTCTCTATATATATATATATATATATATATATATATATATAATATATTGAAACTGAATAAACCGGGCCGAGCTGAGTGAATTATTTCGGTTCGGGCGGTTTGGTTTACGTTTTTAATTCGGTTTTGTTCCATTTTGAAAAAAAAAAAAAAAAAAAAACACATGCACACACACAGCTAGCTAGTTTAATACATGTAAAATGTAAATGAGCAAAGAAAAAAAAAAGAAAAAAGAAAAAACAGATAATTAAAGGTTTCTTGCACATACCTCTGAGAAACTAATTAAACTAATTGATTTTAACGTTGGATCATCCAACTCCGGCTCCTTGGGACCAGTACTATATATACATGCATGTGAATATTTTAATACGTTATTGTCCCTTTAAATAGGTAGGTAGGTGATGCAGTGTATATATGCATGTATATATATATATATATATATATAGCTAGGGCGTAACTTAGCTCAGGGGCAACGAATACAATGATACGTGTTTTTGGTTAAGTCCTCAAGGTTGGTACTTGTGCTCTAGTTACGCCATGATCAGCAGCAAGGAGAAGCAGGCATCTGCTCCTTTGCCGCCAGTGGGAAGTAAAGCAGAATCGGCCTGGCCTTCTCAATTAGGAAGCGGAAGTAGAGATGCATGGCGTTTCAAATGCGAAGATAATTTGAAAAGATAAAGATAAATTTTGGAAAGAACAAATTGAGCACTTGCTTAGTTGTACCTATTTTATGGAGCATTCATTAATTTGACCATTTGACAAGAGTAAATTTATTAATTCGAATATAAAATTTGTTTAGAGCTCATTATTGTTGCATTTTATGTGGAATAGTAAACAAAAATTGAAAATAATAATTATAATAATAATAGGGGCAGCTTCATGGTTGAGAGATCTTGTCAAAAAAATAATGGATGATTGCAGATTGATCAAAATCTTCTAACTACAAAAGTTGCATTAGAGGAATTGTGTCTATACGGATTACAAGATTTGCTAATTCTTTTTGTGTGAAAAATTTAGTTGTGAAAGTATACCTCATGTTTTTTTTTCGAATACAAAAAGAAAAAAATAAGCTCTTTTATATCCAAACACTAGCAGGTGCGAGGAGAGGGGGGGGGGGGGGGGGGGGGGGGCGGGGGGCCTTGGGGTGGAACTGCTTGTTCCACCCCCAATTGGTGCTGCCCTTTCGCCCTTCCTAACGATATCTTCATCTGTCTCCTTCTCTCACCTACTTGCATTCTTGTTGGCTGAGATCTTGAGCGCAAACTCTGGTATCTTGGTGGGCTTTGCTTCTCGCTGCGAAATCTTCTCCTTCCCCGACCTTGTGGTCTCCCTCGACCTTCTCGAATCAATCCTCTTCTCCTATCTTGAATTTTCAGGAGCCTCCGGTTACCTCGCCTACCTACTTGCCTCCTCATTCGTCTTGCGGATCTCTGAATCTGCCGCGGGCGGCCGCCGTCGTCATCTTCGGCGAAGTGAAATTTTATCAAAAATATTTGATTATCAAAAATAATCAAGCATTTTTAATTGGTTTTTGTAAAGTATATTAATTTACATTTGCATTCCATTTTAAAAATTTTAAATATTCAAAAAATTAATATTTTATATTTTCTGGCAATACAATCAATTATTTATATTATAAAAAATTAAATATTAATTTATATAACATCAAATTTATTAAATACTGTATATAAGATATGCTATATTTAAAAAGATTCAAAATACTATTTTATTATGATTTTTTAAAAAAATCTAAAAAAAAAGAAGCATATTCTTCTTGTTATCCATTTCCTACTAAATACTATTATTTTTTATATCTAGTATTAATTTAATATTCAACCAAATATAAATTTATAATAATTCTTATTTGTTCTTAAAATCATATTTATCTCTGAAACTATTATTTTTTTTATATTTTCTTACCAAATGCAGCCTTAGGTATCGTTTGGATTGTGTTTGGTTGGGAATGAGGCTTAAACCTGGTATAAATAAAATAGTGTTTGGATTGGGGTTGAAGAATAAGGAGGAATAGAGAGTTGACTTTTGTGGTAAAAGATTAAAATATATATTCTTTTTAATAATTTTTTCAAAATTAAAATTTTAAAATTTATTCAAATTTTAATCTTTATTAATTTTAATTTTTATAAAAATTTTAAATGGGAACAAAAAAAAATAGTAATTTTAAAATTTTAAGTAGGAGTAAAAATTTTAATTTATAAATTTATATAAATTTTAAAAAAATTATAAAAATATTGTATAAATTTTAAAATTAATATTTTTTAAAAATAAAATAAATTTTTAAATTTATTAAAATATAAAATTTAAAAAAATTAAAATTTTAAAATTTTAAAATTTAAAATTTAAATTTTTTTTAAAATTTAAAAATTTTAATTAAAAAAAAAAAACCGCCCCGAAGCTAAAAAAAAAAATAAAACGAAAAAAACAAAAAAAAAAAATGTCCCTTCCAAGGCACTGCCTTGGAGAGGGACATAGGGGTGGGGGGAGGCGAGGGATATCCCTCCCCCCAATCCCATTTGGGGGATATCCTAATTCCCCCCAAACCCAATTGCATTCTTGTTGGCTGAGATCTTGAGCGCAAACTCTGGTATCTTGGTGGGCTTTGCTTCTCGCTGCGAAATCTTCTCCTTCCCCGACCTTGTGGTCTCCCTCGACCTTCTCGAATCAATCCTCTTCTCCTATCTTGAATTTTCAGGAGCCTCCGGTTACCTCGCCTACCTACTTGCCTCCTCATTCGGCTTGCGGATCTCTGAATCTGCCGCGGGCGGCCGCCGTCGTCATCTTCGGCGAAGTGAAATTTTATCAAAAATATTTGATTATCAAAAATAATCAAGCATTTTTAATTGGTTTTTGTAAAGTATATTAATTTACATTTGCATTCCATTTTAAAAATTTTAAATATTCAAAAAATCAATATTTTATATTTTCTGGCAATACAATCAATTATTTATATTATAAAAAATTAAATATTAATTTATATAACATCAAATTTATTAAATACTGTATATAAGATATGCTATATTTAAAAAGATTCAAAATACTATTTTATTATGATTTTTTAAAAAAAATCTAAAAAAAAAGAAGCATATTCTTCTTGTTATCCATTTCCTACTAAATACTATTATTTTTTATATCTAGTATTAATTTAATATTCAACCAAATATAAATTTATAATAATTCTTATTTGTTCTTAAAATTATATTTATCTCTGGAACTATTATTTTTTTTATATTTTCTTACCAAATGCAGCCTTAGGTATCGTTTGGATTGTGTTTGGTTGGGAATGAGGCTTAAACCTGGTATAAATAAAATAGTGTTTGGATTGGGGTTGAAGAATAAGGAGGAATAGAGAGTTGACTTTTGTGGTAAAAGATTAAATTATATATTCTTTTTAATAATTTTTTCAAAATTAAAATTTTAAAATTTATTCAAATTTTAATCTTTATTAATTTTAATTTTTATAAAAATTTTAAATGGGAACAAAAAAAAAATAGTAATTTTAAAATTTTAAGTAGGAGTAAAAATTTTAATTTATAAATTTATATAAATTTTAAAAAAATTATAAAAATATTGTATAAATTTTAAAATTAATATTTTTTAAAAATAAAATAAAATTTTAAATTTATTAAAATATAAAATTAAAAAAAATTAAAATTTAAAAAATTTAAAATTTAAAATTTAAATTTTTTTTAAAATTTAAAAATTTTAATTAAAAAAAAAAAAACCGCCCCGAAGCTAAAAAAAAAATAAAACGAAAAAAACAAAAAAAAAAAATGTCCCTTCCAAGGCACTGCCTTGGGGAGGGACATAGGGGTGGGGGGAGGCGAGGGATATCCCTCCCCCCAATCCCATTTGGGGGATATCCTAATTCCCCCCAAACCCAATTGTGTTTGAGTACAAAAGAGATATCCTCTTTTGTACCAAATCCAAACACTAGCTTAAAGAAGAGTCCATTTGAGGGGGAGTTGAAGCGCGGTATAAAGTGCACAGGGATTTTTATAATTAAACCTTATTATTATTATTATTATTAATTTATTTAATTACGAAAAATCCAACCGAGGGTCAGAAACACCCATAAATGCTACTGCACTCATCTCCTATCGTTTCCATTATCGGCAGTGGTGGTGGTGGTCGAAACTCGCTGCGACGCCGACCATGCTCTCATCCAAATGCCACTCCATCGTCGTCTCCTGCAACCACCCATCTCTCCCCCCTCTCCGCAAAACCCTAACCCTAATTCCCCGGACCCTGCTCCCACTCAGCCCTAAAACCCCAATCCCCACCTCGTTTCTCCTCCGGAGAGCTCCAATCCTCTCTTCCACGGCGCCAAATTCCTCCCGGATTTGTTTAGATTCGGTCCCAAGAAGCGACGTTGAGAGCCCAATTGAGGAGAAAGAGGGAGGAGTTGGTGCAGGGACGAGTGGGGATGGTGGTGATGGTGGTGATAGTGATGATGGTGGTGGGAGTGGAGGTGGGAGTGATTGGACCACCTCTCTGCTGCTCTTTGGGCTGTGGGCGGGTCTCATGTACTACGTTTTCCTGATGGCGCCGAACCAGACCCCGGTATGTTCTAATTCAATTCTGGGATAAATGGAGCTGGGTCTTCTCAATTTTGATCTGTCGCTGCTTCATTTAGATGCAACGTACTGAAGTTCTTGATATAGAAACATTGTTGTTACTTATTAGGCATTTCTATGGTGATTTAGGCAATGGGCAAGATTAAGCTCTTATAAACTTTTGGTAAATATGTGTAGAACTTATCTGGACTATGGCACATTTTGATTCAACTACCCAACATTTTAAAAGTTTGATTTTGGGACTTACATAAGCCATTTGAAGTACTCTTCCAGTACATATTTTAGGCCTATTACCTATTTTAAAGAAATTGTAGTTGAGTAAATTATATACAGTATGGTAATCAAGCTTGTAAAAATACTCGATGCGTTCAAATTTTGATGTTTAAAAGTCATTAAATGGCTCAAATCAAATGAATAAAAACAATTAGGTAGCAACATTAATTTTTTTAAAGGTTAGGGTAGTAGTTCAGGTAAGTTCCACATATTTTACCCTAAAATTTTAGGTAAAATTGTACGGAGACACCCTCAACAATGGCCATTTTGAAATCAACCTTCCAACTTTACTCATTTCCTTTTTTCTGTGTTTTGTTTGACACCTACCCAGCTTTTGGTTGTTTAAATTTGAGTTATTTCCTTGATTGAATTGGTGATTTTTTGGAATTAACTGTTTTGTTATCTATACGCCGTTAATGGTAAGCCAAATGTTGAGTTCTGTCAATTAAAAAAGTGTTCAGAATAGTTAAACCCAAACGAAATAACTTTTATATTTAATAAACTATCTACAATATCATTGATGGACATTAATCAAAAGATCATAAGTTAAGGGGTTCTTAGTCAAAAGAACAATAGTTGAGAGGCTATTTCAAAATGGCCTGTAGTTGAGGGGATCCTCATACATTAGAAAGAGTACTTGTTTGTTAGGTCCGGCGACACATGAGGTCCGGCGCCCCCTTCAGATGGGAGAGAGAGGGAGGAGAAAGCCAGAGAAGGAAGGCAAAGTGGGATTTTTAGGGCACAGAGGAGTTAGGGGCGACAGAATCTACGCGTGGTCAAAGTGATGGGAAGAGGATAGGCTTCGTTGGAGATAAGCTCGAGTGGCGGGTCTGGGTCTTTTTGGCATGGAGTGGGCGGCAAACCGGGTATCCGGCTACCTGTTAACCCAACCTGAATCCACTGCGGGGGCCCAGAGTCCCGCTAGGAGGGTCCCGGATTGGGCCCGAGGCGGCCCAATTAGCAATTACTCTTTACTTTCAGTATTAACCCTTAGTATTTACAATTCGCACTTTAGTACAATTTATATTTCGCACTTCAGTACAATTTGGAGGAAGTATAAGAGGAGATTGTAACAGAAAAGAAGGTAGAATGGAAAATTGTTACTTCTTCACCAATTCTCTTCCTCCTCTAACCCGATCTTCCCCAATCTTCTCCTCTTCTACTTCTTCCCACTCTCTAATCCTGCTACTCTTCCTCACCTACCTCCATTTTTCTTAAATTCCCTTGTGGAACCCGTAATTGTCTCTGGAATTGAAGGACCATCATTTCCCTCGCCATCCTCGGCTCAAACCAGGCGTCATCATCGTCCGGCTGCGACGGGTCAGGATGTTACATTGTTTATATTATGTGCTGTTAAAGTTCATAGGATTTAGTTCGATAACTAGAATCCAGTAAGACAGCTAAAAGATAAACAGTATACATCTTTTTATTGTATGGGCTTCATAGAATTCTCCTAACCTTACAACGTAATGTCTTAAGGAGCAAATTTTATATTCTGTTGACAAGGATAAAGAAACGAAGATTTGAACAGCAAGACTTTGATATGACAGACGCTTATCAAGAATAAATAAACATAGGCACCATGATGGACGCATAAAAGGCTTGTTATGAGTTATACTTTGAGCAAATGTGATTACTTTTTGAATATAAAGGGTTAGGATTCGGCTTGGTTTGTGGTTATTCAAAATTCAATTTTGAAGTATAATGGGATTAAATATTTTAAAATAGAGAATAATCAATCTTTTTCCTACTTAAAGTGCTATTTGACTTGGATTCAGATTCTAGGATTTATTTCCTCTTGGTTGGCATAATGTTTCATTTTTGTATAATGCATTATGGTGGTGAATGGAATAGAGAATTTGGTGGTGAATGGAATAGAGAATTTGGTGCTTTTTGGAGGTGTACAGCTAAGAGGAGTTTTGTCATAAGAGAGAATAGAGGGAGAAGTGAAGCAGTTTTGTCATAAGAGAGAATAGAGGGAGAAGTGAAGCCTGTAGATTTAGGGTGCAGATCTAGAGAGAGAGAGAGAGAGAGAGAGGAGAGAGAGAGAGAGAGAGAGAGAGAAGTGAAGCCTGCAGATTTAGGGTGCAGATTTAGAGAGAGAGAGAGAGTGCACTTGGGGTTGAAGCTACTTTGTTGAAGGAGAGAAACTTTGTGTACTCTCTTGTTCACCTTTGTTTTGTCTTTATTCTTAATGTTTGATTTTTTTTTTTCTTTTTGGGGAAGTTTTAAAATCATGGTTTGAGAGAGAGAGAGAGAGAGAGAGAGAGAGGAGAGAGAGAGAGAGAGAGAGAGCTCGGGGTTGAAGCTACTTTGTCGAAGGAGAGAAACTTCGTGTACTCTCTTGATCAGTGATCTTATTTCACCTTTATTTTGTGCTTATTCTTCATGTTTGATTTTTTTTTCTTTTTGGAAAAGTTTTAAAATCATGGTTTGAGGCTTCTACTATGAGTTCTCAACACTCGTTTTCAGAGCATGTGCTGGATTCATAAACCTATCAATGTTTTAAGTGATATCAATGTTTTAAAACTTTATATATTTTTTCTTATTTCTCCACAAGTAGCAAAATTCTGCAATCTAACAAAAAATTGCAAAATGTTGCGCAATTTTAATCATAATATGAGAGGTGATGGAATAAAATTTTAAAATTCCAAAATTCTCAATAATTATTTTGTTATCTTTTTTTTTTTTTTTTTTTTTTTTTCAATTCTTTTATTAAATTTTAGTCTCATTTATTAATTTAATTCACTCTCATTTATTGTCATTTGTTTATTTTATTATTAGGTGTATTAATTAATTTTTAGGACGTTGGGTTGAAACCAACGTTAGCTTTTCAGGTTTTTAATGTATTAATCACCTTTTAGGTGCATTAATCATTACTTGGACGTTGGGTTGAAACCCAACGTTCACTTTCCTGCACCCTATATATATATAGGGTGTGTGCTACATAGGAATATATATATATATATATTCATATATAGCTAAAGAAAGTGAAAAGAATTGGTTTAAGTTTTTTATATTGTTTTTTTTGTTTATCGGGTGTTGAGAGAATCTCCGTCAACTTCTTCCACGGTCGTGTTCGTAGGAAGAGGAATTCCGGTCGTACCTTGGGGTGGTGTCTCCGATTAATCCGCACGAAGGACGGAAATACGTCTTAGGGCAGTGCCTCGCACGCTTCCGGATCAATTTCTTTCATCTACAATTTCTGAAATTTTTAATAGCGATTAAAGGTAAGTTATGTTATTCAATATAATCATAAAATTAGTTAGATAATTTTAATCACAATCAAATTTAGTGCGATTTATTTTCCTAACAAGAGGCCGCTAATGACAGTTTTCCTTATTTTCTTCTAAATTGGTGCTCATCTTTTGGGCCTTGTTTGGATTGGGGATAAAGGGGGGATATCCCCCCTTTATCCCCAAACAGTTTTGGGATATCCCCGTTTGGGGATATCCCCCCAAACGGGGATATCCCGGGTTTGGGCTTTGGGATATCCCACCCAAACCCCAAACCCAACCACCTCTCTCCCTCTCTCTCTCTCCACGTCCCTTCCCAAGGCAGTGCCTTGGGAAGGGGCGTTTTCCTTTTTTTTTTTTTTTTTTTTTCGTTTTTTTTTTCTTTAATGCTTTCAGGATTTTTTTATTTTTTTTTTTAAATAAAAATTTTTAAATTATAAAAATATTTAAATTTTAAATTTTAAATTTTATATATTTTAATTTTTTTTAATTTTATATTTTAATAAATCTAAAAATTTTATTTTATTTTTAAAAATTATTAATTTTAAAATTTATACAATATTTTATAATTTTTTTAAAATTTATATAAATTTATAATTAAAATTTTTACTCCTACTTAACATTTTAAAATTAACATTTTTTTTATTCCCACTTAAAATTTTTTATCATAAGTATGTATAAATCATTTATAAAATAATATTATTAAATATTATTTAATAATATTATAATTTTCAATATAATAAAAATTATATTAAATTTTTAATCGTTAAATATTATAATTTTTAATCGTTAAAAATTATTTTTAAGACAAATTAAAATTAAATAGAATTTTATATAGTATATAATTAATTAAATATAATATATAAGATTTGTTATAATTAAATAATTCTAATACATTCTTTAATTATCAAATTTATAATATACATAAAAGTAAAGGTCACATCGTCATTAAACATAAAAGTCAACCCTATACCTCTTTATTCTTCAACCCCAATCCAAACACCATTTTTCTTATACCAGGTTTAAGCCTCATTCCAACCAAACACAATTTAGGTTTATACCAGGTTTATCCCTTACTTTATACTTATACCTGGTATAACTCATTCTGGCTTATCCCCAATCCAAACGGTACCTTGGCGTACAATATTTTGACATGTGTTTGAGCTGTAGACATTTTCATCAAAAAACAAACTGAAATACTGCTTTATATGATGCTTGCAACATTTTTTGCTCTTGGGCTGGTATGCGTAAATGAGAACTTCCAACTTTTGGGCCATTAGGAACATCTTTTGAAGACGAGATTTAATTGTACTATAAGTTTAATTTAATTTATTTAAAGAAATCTTATAGAGTGAATGAAGTTATATTACATTCAGTGCCAAATACTATCGATTACTGTACTTTATTCATACGTTATACAAAAGTTTCTGATGTGTCTCATATTCTAGTTTTTTATAACAAAAAATGTAGTACATGACATCTATGTTGTGAAGGCTCTCTGCTTAAGTTATGAACTATGGCAGCTAAGGTTGAATCATCTATTGTAAGTTTTTGTAGTCCTAGGAATTCCTGCTAACAGTTCAAAGCTATTCCGGCTTTTTCTTGAACCATCTATAATATAATAGTAGGGAGGGCTCACATAATGTCACCCTAACAAACAGGCTGTGTAACTAAGTGCTACACTACACCCAAACCACTAAAATCATTCAGACATTATGCCGGTTGGGGGGCGGTATTAACAGAGTATAAGTTGTGTCACTTCATTCTCGATGATAGAATGCTATGTAAGTAGGAATGACAGAGTACCACATATCAAGATGTAACCCTAATCTTATAGCGAACATTTTGCAGTCAATTTCTTGCAATCTTTTTTCTGCTGAAAGTATAAAATCAAATAAATAGACAAATTGGAGCATCTGTGGCAACATAGGGGATCTTTTTATTGACCCAGCCTCCCTCCTCTCCTCCTGATGATAAGTCTTTTCCATTAATACTAACTCTCCTCTTCTTTTGTTGCCTAGTCTACGACGACTATTAAATGGGACATTGGTCTCTACCACACTGCTGCTAACTTTATTCATACACATCACTTCCTTGTCCTCGCTGACGTTTGTATGTATAGGCATATGTAATTCTAACAATTTTTTAATGAAATATCAGTAGTTAAGAATATGAGGGAAATTGGATGGACATAAAGGGCAAAATTGCTCACGGTTAGGAAGAGAAAATTTTTGCTAAATAACTCTTGCAATAATCTATCTTTCGATTTATCCTCTTTCGATTTATAAGTGCGCCAACTCAATCATGATACAACAAATATTAACCAGCAGTATATTGTTCCTAATAATATTTAGTTAGAAAATCTTAGTTAGAGAGTTCCAACACAACCTAGGCCTGCAGAAGCCAAATGATGTGACATATTTACTGGATCTTACTCAGTCCAAAAGCTTAAGCTTGTGGGTTTGGTCCCATTAGTATTCATCAATCCTGTGTTGAATGGTTCCAGTAGATATGTCACATATCCTGAGCTTACATAGGTGGGGGTTAGGCGTGAACTCTTTTAGGTGCCGTTTGGAACGGGTACAAAGGGGGGATATCCCCCCTTTGTACCCAAACGGCTTAGGGATATCTCCGGAATGGGATATCCCTTCCAAACGGGGATACCCCCGGTTTGGGGGAGGGATATTCCATCCCCCCTCCACACCCCCCGGTTTAAGCAACTCCTTCCCAAGGCTCTGTCAGAGCCTTGGGAAGGGGTATTTGTTTTTTTTTATTTATTTATTTTTTTTTTTTTATTTTTTCCTTTCTTTTATATTTCTTTTGAAATTTTTTTTTTAATTATAATATTTAAATTTTAAAAAATATTTAAATTATAAATTTATAATTTTATAAATTTTAATTTTTTATATTTTATATTTTAATAAATTATTAGTATAAATTTTTATTTTTATTTTTTAAAAAATAATATTAATTTTAAAATTGTAAAATTTATATAATTTTTTTATAATTTTTTGAAAATTTATATAAATTTAAAAATTAAAATTTTTACTCCCACTTAAAATTTAAAAATTACTTTTTTTTTCCCACTAAAAATTTTTATAATACAATCTTTAATTATCAAATTAAATATATACATAAAAGCAAGGGTAAAATCGTCATTTAACATAAAAGTCAACTCTCTATTTCTTCTTATTCTTCAACCCCAATCCAAACACTATTTTCTTTATATCAGGTTTAAGCCTCATTCCCAACCAAATACAATTTTACTTTATACCTAGCTTATCCCTTACTTTATACTTATACCTGGTATAACTCATTCTGGCTTATCCCCAATCCAAACGCTACCTTAGGAATTGGTTTCAGAGTTGAGGGTTTGAAGATCCTTGACTACACTAAATGTGTTATCCGACCAATTAAGTGCCTTTTGTGCATATGATGGGCTAGTGGAAGGGAGTCGTGGTAATATGACAAGAAGGTTTAATGCACTCAAAAAAGCACTGCCCTAGGCCTTGGAGCAATAAGATAAGGGCTAGGCACATGAGTTTAGATAAGTGGGTTTGTGGTAACTTGAGTTTGAAGGGCATGTGTTAGAGAAGAGCTAAGATGGTTTGATGCAATGATTGGAGAATAGAGGATGAGTTCGAGGGGGTTGTGGCTGATTCACGTGCGAAAGGGAGAGATGATTAGTTATTTACATGAGAATAATCCCACATGAAATAATAACTAGAGGAGCAAGTGCGGGTACATACTAATGAGTCCAAATCCATAAGCTTAAATTTTTGGGTTGGATGGGTATATGTGACATCCTTGGGCTTATGCATGCCTTGGGTTAAGCCCGAAATCCCCAACAGCATGAATGAATAATTCTTATTTTGATCTATGAGTTTTGTCCTTTCTCTATTTCCAATAGTTTGGGTAGTGGTTCAGACACAATGAAGGGTTTATAATTCTTTTTGCTCGCTACATATGACAAATAAAATGTTTCTGTTTGTCAGCCCAATTTGTTAACCATACCTTTCAAATATTATTATTTACTAGAGTAGATTTAGAATACTTTTGAAAGCATTGGGTAGTCATGTACTTCAAGATGTGCTCTGGTGTGATGTACACCAAGATTCCCATTCATCAAGCAAGTGTGAACGCGATTTGATGCACAAAAAAGGTGCATGCTCTTGCCATTCAATACTTTTGAAAGCATTCTAGCTCAAGTGTTCTGCTACTATACTCTTATGAGTACGATCGCTTTTGTACTCATAAGTTGTTTTCAATAATAGGGCTTTCGAACAGACGATCCATACTGTTAAATATGATTTAGAGCATTTGAAACTAGTAAAAACCAAATTTCATAATTTTTCAACATCATTTATCTTGCGATCAAAAGATCTCAAATTAACAATTTTTAACGGCCGGTATGGGATACTTGCGAATTTAACGATGTAAAAAATTGGAATCTGTTGAATTTTTGATAGAAAATTCTATTCATTATCCAGATAAAGATCAATAAGTTCGATCTAAATTTAAGAATCCGATCCTCTATTTTTAGAATGTCGTTCAATTTGACCGTTCATTTTATGCCCGCTTGATAGACTTTATTATAATTTAAAAAATTACGAAATTCGTTTTCTAGAAGTTTCAAATGCTCTAGATCATGTTTAACGGTATGGATCGTTGATTCGAAAGCTCTATCATCGAAAACGACTAATGAGTACGGATGCCTTCGTACTTAAAAGCGTATAATAGCCCTACTCCTAGCTCAATTGCTATTTTGCTAGTACTTGTAGAAATGAAAGTTGATAACAATCAATTGTTATTTGTTAGGCAATGTGTGCTTCTTTTTAACGATGATGATCTCTCTCTCTCTCTCTCTCTCTCTCTCTCTCTCTCTCTCTCTCTCTCTCTCTCTCTCAAAAAGAAAAAAAATTGTGGAAAAGTGTTTTTAACAAGTTTGATTATAATTGAATTCATCTTTGCGTCCGATCATGAGTAAAGTTAAAAATAATACAAGACATAAATTAAGCAAACTAATGCTGTTAACTTTATGTAGAACGTGCACTAAATGCCCTTGATTTCATATTTTATTGAATGGCGTACAATTCAAGACACAAAATTATGCTTATTATTGGTGTTTGTTGTTATTATTACTTAGGAAAGTTTTGTTTGAACTTATTGACTGTTGTTGTGAGTTTTGATATATGAGGTTTAAACTTGGGCCTCAAATGCTCTATAGAGTCCTAGTAATTCTTATTTTTCATCGCAGTATAGGGATATGTATTTTTTGCAAAAGCTGCTGAATCTAAAAGGAGATGACGGCTTCCGGATGAATGAGGTGCTTGTGGCTCTGTGGTACATTATGGGTCTGTGGCCATTAGTGTATAGCATGTTGTTGATTCCTACTGGTAGAAGGTGAGAACAAAAGTCGGAAACTGTTTCAATGCAATCTATCTCCTTTTAAGTTTGTCTATTATAATGTGTATCTTGTGAAATATTATAATGTTACATTGCAAATCAATCGTGCCACTAAGGTTTATATAATAACTCTCTCAAATTGGTAAACACTACCCCCTTCACTGGACTTTTGCACAACAGCCCCTCACATTGCCAAAAATTCTCTCTCTCTCTCTCTCTCTCTCTCTCTCTCTCTCTCTCTCTCTCTCTCTCTCTCTCTCTCTCTCTCTCTCTCTCTCTCTCTCTCTCTCAACAATGCTCGATTTTGCATAAAAGCCCCCTTCTAAACAAGTTGCAATAATTTATTCCTCTATTCACAGATTTCGTGGAAACTTTCGCCTACACGCCACTCTCTAAGCCCTCTTTCATATGAGTCCTTCCACTTTGCCAAAATTTTAAAAAAATTTATATGAAATGATAACTTCTATGCAATAAGGTCCTACCAACCTTTTAGTTTAGAGCCTGTTTACTACATTTTTGGTAATCAAGCCAATTAGGTGCATAATTTTTTTTTCTTTTTTGGAAAAACAACCATCCCATAGGATTGAAGGCTAATTGCTTGCATAAAATTGATAATTGTAAAAGCAATAGAAATTTTCTAGTAAGAACACTACTATAGAACAAGCAGTCTAACTAATTACAATTCTAAAATATCATTTGTTTCTTTTAATTGCTGACAGCTTGAATATTTATGTATTTTTCCACTCAAACAGACATTTGTTTCAAACATTCTCTGCTGTCCTTAGCATCTTTAACCCAATTTGATGGTTTCGATTTGGTCGTACAGTTCGAAAACCAAGATTCCTGTCTGGCCTTTCCTAGTTATTTCCTCTGTTGGTGGTGCATATGCTCTTATTCCGTACTTTGTTCTCTGGAAGCCACCTCCGCCACCTGTTAGCGAAGATGAAATCAATCGGTGGCCTTTGAATTTTTTTGAATCAAGGATAACTGCTGGGGTAAGATACCAACAATTATTATTAATTGAAAACCACATATTCGTCTAGTAAGATTATCATTCATAGTACCTTACTTGCATATATAAACTTTGGTCTAGTTTTGTTATGTGTTTTCTACACATTTTTGTTTTGATGCTTTAGAGAAACCAAAAAAACATTCTCAGAGTTCTGCTCTTCTTATTAAGAAAATTGGTGGTGAGAATCTCTAGAGGAGAAGCATCCAGCTTGATACTTCTCTCCGGTGGTGGTTTCCACCGCCCTTCTGTGGCATTAATGCAATGGAGCTTCAAAGTGCTTTTAGTTTTCTGGGGAAACTAAAGAATCAAAGCGGTTGCATTTTGGAGAAGGCATTTCCAAACAAGGCCTTCATAAACTGTTTGACAAAGTTTCATCTATCGAAAATTTATCCTGCACTGTTCTTGAAACAGAGACTGATGTTTTCCTTGGAAGTTCCTCATAGAAGAATATATTCGGACAACCTAGAACACGAAAAGACAACTTGTCCAATAGGTGGTCTAGATGCATTCTTAATGGGCCAATTTTCTGATTCTACGTGGGTGGATTGCCTTACAATCTTTGGTTTCATTAGTTGTTCATATTAGTCATAATTCTTGCTGTGCTTACTTATCTAATCTGATTAAGTAACTTTGAAATTCAGGTTGCGCTAGCTGCAGGTTTGGGTCTAATTGCATATGCTGGTTTCGCTGGTAAAGATAACTTGAGGGAGTTTTACCAATACTTCCAAGAAAGCAAATTCGTGAGTCCTATGACATCAAGTATTTCACTTTAACTATAAAAAGTTGGGGTGAACTTTAATTACCTGCTCTGTGGTTTAGCGCATTTCACTTTGTCATCCTATGGTTTAAAAGGGTGCACTTTCCTACCAATAGTTTTACTTTTGTTTCGTCTCAAAGACCTCCCAATAAATAGGGTATGAAAAGGATAAATCTTACAAACTACATGGTGGTAAAGTGCAAATTGTTGGATGGTGTAGTGGTATAATTCACCACCCCCTGATTTCTAAAATGTACCAGTTTATTACCTCGTTTAGCATCTGGTCGTTATGGTTAGACAAAAACAAAAGCACAAGGTAGCAAAGTGCAAATTTTTAACCCATAAGGTCGCAAAGTGCAAATGAACTAAAACCACAGGGGGGCTAACTGAAGTATACCCTAAGAAGATCCTTAGAGTCTATCTATGAAAATGGTTTTGTTTTGTGTAAACTAACATGTCTTGTTTTGAATATTTCATCTATTGGAAAATTACTTCGGAGCTTTCTTCAATGTTTTAATTACCAAATGACCCTTCTTCTATCTTAATGCAGATTCATATAACATGCATCGATTTTTCTTTACTCTCTTCCTTCTCTCCTTTTTGGGTGTACAATGATATGACCGCAAGGAGATGGTAAATACTAAACACACAAATATCATGGTAGAAATTATCCTGTTAAAAACAATTAAAGAAAAGACGCATAATAAAAGGATTTGTTAGTATTAGTCCGGCAATCTTTCAATATTTGTGTGCGTCTTAAAACTCACTATCTACCTTATAGTCTTTGAAAACAGCCTTCGTCGTACATATTAGTCCTCAAATGTCAAAATTTCTAACATAAGTTAAATTAGATAGAAGGTACATTTTACCTTCGGGTTTTTATTTACCAAGTATATATGCATTACCTCTCCCATATCTACTCTTCCAATCAAACCATTCTCCTCCTTTACTCTTCCTCTATAAAATGATCTATATATGCACTCTAAAGATATTAATATCCTCGTTCGGATGTAAATTTGTGAGAAACTGAAAGCTTCAAATTTATAGTTTTACGTAAATAAGTTTCTTTGATCTTCCTTTGTCATCGTTGGTAGGATCTATATTTTGTTTGTGGTGCCTATCTCATATCCCATATCCCTTGAAGAGTGTCCTAAAGGATGAGAAAGGATGAAGAGATGGAATATTTTAGATTTGGAATATGCTGTTGATGACAACATATGTAAATTAGAAAAAGTTTCCGGCATAGAACCGTCCTTCTGTTAGTTTGTTATTAAGAAACTAACACCAATTAGGGAATACTCTGAAAATGTTCTACAAACATACTTTGAACTTGACAAGAGGGACTAAGGATGATCTATGGGCCTTCCAAATGACTACAAGTTCGTGGCGGCCAACTCAATATTGAAAGATTTTTAGGGACTAGTATGCAGAAAATGCTAAAAGTAATTACCATTGACATTTGTCTTGCAGGATGAGTAAGGGCTCTTGGCTTCTACCTTTGGCGCTGATTCCCTTTGTCGGTCCGACATTGTATCTTCTATTTCGCCCGCCTCTTTCTGCTCTCCCCAGGAGAACCCCTTCAAGTACAACAGACATGCCGTAAGGCCAAACCATTATTTTAGAGGGTAACCATCATTTTTTGTTTTGGTGTGTAGAGAAGACTGAAGCAGGTTGGTCGAGAAATAATTTGTTCAGATAAAGGCCTAAGGTTCTGCCATGCCATTATCTAAAAAACAACTGCTTATGATTTACCTTCTGAAGTTTCAGCTGAATGATTCAAATTTAGCTTATTTACCACAAATTGTAGCACCACATATTGACTTACAGAGGTATATTAGTGCAATTCTATTTCCCAAAATGGTATATTCTTCCTACAGCTGCTTTATCTTCATTTTTTTTGTTGTGTTGAAGTTAACCGCGGAAGAGGAAGGAGCTTCATTCATTCAGTAAAATTTGGAGAGTACATCCTACTTGCTTAGCATATTCTGATACTAAGACCGGCTATGTGTCTCTCGCAGTCCCCAGTAAAATTGAAGATCGAGGCTCACATCGAGGATCTTTATTAGCAGCAGCAATGAGGAAATGCACTTGCTACTAGATGCGAAGAGCTGCTTCCGTCAATGCTACGTAGGATCTGAATTGCTCCCTATAGGAGCAAATGGTTTACTGGCAGAGGCCAAATAAAGTGCAACTGTGCAAGACTTTCAAATATGTAAAGCAACCATTCCTTTGGCAGGATATATAGTGGTTGCCAACCTCCCAGCAGGTGAGTGGTCTCTCCGTCTGCGTCGACTTGAAATTCGTCAACATTCACATCATCTATGGTAAAACTTCATTTGTTTAGTTACAGTTAATAGTGGAATTATAAAGAACATTAGATTGCCATACGGTCTGGGTAGGATTGACTCTATGCCTTTGAAAACAACCCTGTTTTTGACCCTAGGAAGTAGGATCTTGCCTTTGCGCTCTAGCTTCATGATATTGAATAGTATCTTAAAGAAAAGGATGGAATTTATAGTTAGAGAAAATGAGATAACCATTCCAATCTGAGTAGGGGTTTCTTGGGATCTAATCTGTAATAATTGACCATAAACCTAGTGATCTTCCACTTGTAATCATCGTCGAACCTCAGCGATTTATCGCGGCGGTGGTACGGCCCGATCGCCACCACCGCCACCCTGGGCAGTTTTTTTTTATACTGTACTGTGCTCTCCTTCTTTGTCAGTTCTTCGTGGCCATCTCCTTCATCCTCAAACTTGAAGATGGTATGGCCCTCCACTACTCCAAACATCCTTGCATTTGAATCACACCCTTGCTGGTACAAGTGGTCGTCCACCTCTAGTTTCTCATCGAGCAACTTATAGTGCGCTTTCAGTTTCTCTTCTCTTGTTCGTCCCTCAAGATGGCTAAAAATATTAATTAAAATATCTTTCATTAATTTAGCTATAACTTTTACAATAATTTAAAAAGTTTAATTTAAAAAGCTTTTAAATTATAATTTATGCATTAATTTAAAAAATTTTAGAATTAGAATTTAGACATTAATTTCTAGAGTTTTGGAATTATAATTTAGCCATTAATTTAAAAAATTTAATTTAAAATATTTTAGAATTATAATTTAGGCATTAATTTTTAAAAATTTAAAATTATAATTTAAACATAAATTTAAGGAGTATTAGAATTACAGTTTAGTCATTAATTTATATCAATATTTTTTTAAAAAATTGAACGTAGTTTTATAATCAAATTCAACATATTTAATATGTATAAAGAATTTTAAAATTTCTCTAATTTATAAATTAATTTTGTATCACTATTCTAAAAAATTTGAAAATGAATAAATTTTTAAATTCAAAATATAATAAAAGTTTTGATTCATATATTTTTTATAAATTTAGACATTAATTTTGCACTAATTTATGCATTAATTTTAAATGTTTTTAAATTACAATTTATGCATTAATTTAAAAAGTTTAAATTTTTTAAAAAATTGAATTATAATTTAGACATTAATTTAAAGAGTTTTAGAATTACAATTTAATCATTAATTTAAACAGTTTGATTTTAAAAAAATATAGAATTACAATTTAGGTATTAATTTAAAAAGTTTTAAAATTACAATTTAGGCATTAATTTAAAAAGTTTAATTTAAAGAGTTTTAAAATTATAATTTAGGCATTAATTTAAAGAGTTTTAGAATTACAATTTAGGTATTAATTTAAAGAGTTTTGGAATTACATTAATTTAACGAGTTTAATTTTAAAATGTTTATAATTACAATTTAGATATTAAGTTAAAGAGTTTTAAAATTACAATTTAGCCATTAATTTAAAGAGTTTTAGAATTACAATTTAAGCATTAATTTAAGAACTTATAGAATTATAATTTAGTCATTAATTTATATCAATATTTTAAAATAAATTGAACGTAGGTTAATATTTAAATTCAACATATTTAATATGTTTAAAGAATTTTAAATTCCTCTAATTTATCCATTAATTTTCTATTAATTCAATTTTATTCTTAGAATAGAATTATATGTGCTAAATCAATTCAAATTTTAATAGTAAAAATATTACAATTTATCCATTAATAAAAAAATTTCTACTATTTGATAAAATTTTAAAAATTTCAGCCTTTAAATTATAAATAAAATTAACTAGCAGATTAAATAAAAAAAAATCTAAAATTTTCTCTTATTTTTTTTGAAAAAAATTAGAAATTAATAGGTTTCTAAATTTTAATTCCTAAAAATAATCTAAATTTTAATATAGTTTTCTAAAATTAAAATTATTTAAAATATATAAAATAAAGAGTATTAAAATATTACCATTTAAAACCATAACTAAATTGAAATATTTAAAGTCTATAATCTTTTCAAAAATAAAAACTCTTACTAAATTGAAATCTTTAAATTTATAATATTTTCAAAATTAAATTTTTTTTAAAATAGAAATAAAATTACTTAATTAACTCTGAATCAAAAGATTTATTTTGTAACCAATACATTCCTCAAAATGATTAGGCCACAACTTAAAAATAATTAAATCTGAACCGTTAAACAGGTATAAATAGCCGGTTAAAAAAAAGGGTATATATAAGTATACACCCCTCTAGGGGTGTATATCTTACACCCCACCCCATCCTGGGGTGGGGTGAATTTCACTCGTCACTCGAGGTAATTAAGTATTATTCCACTCCGATGTGATGAGTAAAATAATATCCATCCTAGGATGAGGTGAGGTGTAGGATATACACCCCTAAAGGGGTGTACATCTAGCATCCCTCCCTATGATTAACTAAAATTTTCTAACAGAGATAGACGGTAGGAATATATATGAATAACGTTGGATTTTTTAATGGATAAATATGAAAAGTTAAACTTTGTAGGGATATATATCTGCTATTCGATATGTTTATAGGAAACCGTATGCAATTAACCCTATATTATATATACATAAAAAAATAAAATAAAATAAATATATTTTTTTTATTGTATGCGCTATAGATTGATATTAAACGCGCGTTCAAAAAATATTCATATATCGGACACGAGTCCGACACAGATACGTGAGTGTCCAACACGAACACGTAAAAGTTGTAGAAGTATCCGTGATACATAAGAAGAAGAAGAGAAAAAATAGAAAAGAAAAGAATAAGAAAGAAGGAAGAAGAGGGCCGCCCGGCCGCGGAAGAATAGGGAGTGTTAAATGAGGCAATTGGAAGAAAAAATGGCCAGCACTATAATTCAATTTAAACTTGTTGAACTTATTTGGGGCTCATGAGATAGCCAGTTTAAACTCAAATTTGAAATTTGAAGTCACCAAATTATTGGATTTTCGAACAACTTTCCTTGTAAAATATATATCCTGCCGAGCAAAATTCTAGTGTTAAAGAAGCAGAATCCTAGTGCTAAAGCGGGGCAAAATATGAGAACTTATACATGAGCATTAATCGTATAGATGGCAGATTAATTCTGCTTTGCTTGCCAGTACTGCTAAAGAAGCAGATACCTAGCTACTTCAGGTGCAGGAGGAGGAGTAATTAGAACAAAAGCAACAACCTTGAGCTCTAATTAGTTAAAAACTTTATTCCTCCATTCCATTCTATTCGTGTCCCTTGAGCTAAGTCTCCTTTTACGTACGGTTCATTAATTGTCTCCCATTTATATAATTAGCGGAAAACATATCCATATATTATATACATAAATGTACATTCATGCATGCATGGGAGCGATCCCAAGGTGCCGGAGAATTACTAATCAGATTATTACGTATTAATAAGTTTCTCAGAGGTATGTGCAAAAATCTCTCGTATATATATCTTCATCGCCAGTTAACATGCATATATATATATATATATATATATATATATATATATAGTTTATGCTCGCTTACTTTTATATATATATATATATATATACTGCATTACTTCATTTCAAAAGAGTAGATATAAATAGCTATTGCACCAGTACTCTTTGATACATTATCTTTTGCATAGTGTTAATTAATAGATAATCTTTTGTCTCTAGTTTGAGATTTTGTACACCATATGCGTACGTAGTAGTTTTCTCTGTGAGACATTATCCCTTTATCATCTCCTGATGCTCTTACGTATCAATTAATCTCCCACAGTGTGGGTGCATTTCGACAACAAACGCATGCAACATGCATACTTCGATAGCTGAACGTACTCCCAATGTGCTCTTATGTAAGACTTATTTTCCTTTAAGAATGTATGTATGTTGTTGGAAAATAATGTTCAAAACTTAGGTTGTTAATTAGATCCATATATGCTCAATTTTAGCGAGAATGGCAAGTTAATTTGAAAATTTTATCAATATCAAAAAATTAAATATATAAGTTGTTAATCAATAATCGACTGGTTACTTAATGAGGCTAACTTAATTAGCTGCATAAATAGTACAAAGTACTTGCAACTCTTTAAGTTGCAATTTCTCATATCCTACAGTTATTATGTAATATGAAAAAAACTAAGCGTACATCTCACTTGAGGTGTACATCTTACACCACATTCATTTTAGGATGGAGTGAATTTTACTTGTCACTTCAAAATGAATAAATATCTATTTTAGGATGGATTAGGTATAGGATGTACACCCCCAAATAGGGTATACATGTAGTATAGCTCAATGTAATATAGGAGTCCGGCTATTATATTTGTACCAGCACCAAGAAATTAATGCCTATAAATTTTCTACCGTTAACTCTACCATTTAACTAATTTTATTTTTTAAATAATTCTATTTCACCAACTACTTACTTAACGTAAAAACTCTGCTATCATTCTAACCACACATCTTTTTATCTGAGAGTTAAAAATTTATAATTAAGCAACTTTTTTTTAAAAGCATAGGTGGTCAATTCTTAATATAGAATACATAATTTGACATTTGAGTCACATCAAATGCTTGAAAAAGTTGCCCATTAAGACATGACTAAATGAGAGAGGTTGCCACATGTCCTATACAAATTTTGGATCAAAAATAAATTTCTGTATTACAAAAATTATTTAAATATTTTATATTATATATATCATATTTTATTTTATTTTAAAGTATTTAATTATTAAATACTTTATCAATGATCTAATATTATGTATGGCGTTTGAAGCATTAATATACACCAGGTGCAAGCAAAGATTTTTCCTATCTTGAAATAATGAATGCATGGTATTAAATATTCTCTGCACCAAGTGTATATTTGTATATACACCACATGCCTAAAACCCTTTAATATAGATTTTAAAATTAATTTATCAAATATAATTTAAATTATTAGACTTTATTGATTATATATATTTAATTAAAATTTGATATTAAAATATTAGTCATCTAATATAAATTGTGGTGTATAAAATATTAATATACACTATATGTATGTAATAGTTTCTCTTTCTTTCATAAATTTTAATAATGCAAAGATGGGCTTATTCTTCAATTTAAAATAAATCCTCCTATTTATAAAAAAAATAATTTATAAAATAACTATCAAAACTACAAATTTGATTGAATTTTAAAATAAAATTATTACTATAGTATGACTTTACAAATGTTGAAAGTTAAGAAAATAGTAATAAAAAGGTTATTTTTTATAATACATATAAAAATATTTTATAGGTTTTTTTATTTTTTTAATTATAAATTTTTGAATCTAAATTTTTAATAACTATATATTTTAATTATCTCAAATACTCAATACCCGTCGTGTAGTGCTATACTAGTTACGAATAAAAATATAGTTGAATTATTTAGTATGGAAATATTATATGATCAATTTTGATCCTAGTTGAGGAATGTTTCACTCCATTGCTAACTGATGCATGATGTGCCTTCACCTTTCTCTACACATAAGAATCTTAACCATCATTCTCTGGTCAACACATATTTGAAATAAAATCCACCTTCTTGGAACCGCTGACTTAAAATTTTGACCGGTACATATTTGACTCACAGGCACTATGGAGTCATCTCATCCACCTGTTTGCTAGATCTACCGAATCTAAGACTTTAGAAAATATTTTGAAATCGAATCATATAAATAGAACCTGAAGCGGGGTGACGAGAAAAAATGGTCAGCCTAGAATGGCCGAACTGGAGTGAGGAAGCAGAGATGTGGCACAAACAACCAGCTAAGGAGCCGATTGTATAAATTGTATTGATAAAAAAGATTGTATAAGGAGGAGAAAAGAGATAGAGATTACAAATAATCTACTCCTAAAAAATACGATAAATTTATCTAGAAAAGTAGTAAATGCAAATATGAAAAAATATGAAAAAACAGGGGGTGGTCCTGACTTATGAGGTTGCAGGAACCCTTCTTCTTCGATGGTTCATATATTTATACACTTTTCGAACCATACTTACAAGTGCCGATTTGAAAATCGGCGGAATTTAGGAGAAGTTACAATGAAGTCCTCAACTACTTTCTTTTGAGTCGATTCTCTCTAATAGAATAGTAATTATTTTTTCCGTCTAAGTCCATCCCCTAATTGTTGCGCGGAAGCTTAATTTACGGCGCTTTTCAATGATGGGCGCCGCTCGCCGTTTTGGGAAGATATTACGAGATTCACACCCCAACTCTTATATCTTTCCTTTTCAGAGCCTTTCTTTTTCGGTCTGATCAGCCGAGAGCTGACTTTAACCCGCCTTCTTCGTCGCTTAGCCGGGCGGTGTTGATGTCGCTCCTGGACAAGGTGACAATCTTCTTATCGACTGCTTCTCTTATCGGCTCATACCTTTAGCCGATGGCATTAATTTGTCGCGTCCTGCGTTCTTATGCGACTGAGATCGGTCCGAATCAAGACGCGGATCTTTTTTTGATTGACCCTTTTTTTTATCGGTTGATACTTTTAACCGATGATATACGCCACATGTCATTTGCTTAAGTGGTAAAAAATTATCTCAACAATTGCTTTGTCTTGTTCCAATATTTTTTATACGTGAAGACACGTGCCCGAACACCAAAGATGCCAATCTGGAGATCTCGCCAATACCCACTCACATAGGTCCAATCCCGAGAAAAATTTTGTCCAATCTCAAGAAAAGTTTTAGAAGTTTTGCTCACTTGAACTTCTCTCAATTAAACAGATTTGTCAAAAACTGCGCCAAATTCACTATCTCTCTCACATAGTGATGGTGAATATCCATTTGTTTCATCTGAGAGTGAAATGTTGTATTCTTCACCAAATGCAATACGCTTTGTTTCATCTGAGAGTTGACGCATTAATTAGAACGATATGCGAAAAAACAAAAACAAAAAAAAATAAAATAAAATAAAAATAAACATGCACAGAAGGTGAAGGTCCACCGGAAAACAAAAAAAATATATACATGTTTAGATGGGATCCATCCCCTAAAAAAAAAAAAAAAAAAAAATTGAATGCCCTGACTGTTCAAAAGATTAAAAATATGTATATTTGTTCATAAGAAATTTGTGAATGCAAAGTTTATCCCTGTAAACAAAGAATATCCCTAAAACGTAGCCTCTTCCAATATTGTTGACCGGAATGACTTAAATTAAAAGTATAGAAAGCTAAGGAATATTCTTGAAACTGGCTAATATATATATATAGGTTCTAAGAATATGAAGTAAAGGAATATTTTTGAAACTGGCCAATACGTGGGATCAAAGAATATTTTTTTACTACGGTATCTGTTTTATTTATTTTCTTTTAAATGAACTTAGCTAAAAATATAAATTAATTAGGCTTCAAATTTTAGAATCTTAAATGCAATTGTTGTTAATCATAGAGAAAGGGCGCCCGAACCTTCTAATTAATGTTAACGGTCCACAAGAAACACTCATCATTTTTGTGCTTTTATAGATTTTTTTTTCCCGCTAGTAACATAGAAGAGTCCTTAATTACTTGTTTAAGCAACGACCATAATTTTTCTTTTTGTTCTTTATTTTGAGCATTTTGATAAATGCTAGTAAAATCTAAGCATGGCGAGACTTGACACCGCGAGGATATACTGCTTTGTTGTAGTGAATTGATTTGTAGTAGCATGAGTGACGGGATCGAGCCGCGCGGAGAAGGAGGAGGGTCTAAAGTGAAGAAGCAAGAGCGAGGCGGCGAATACAACTACGACATTGAGGAGGGATGGCCGAGCGAAGTGGAGCTAAAATGGTTCAAGGAGAAACTGGCAGTGGACGACAAACTTGCCGAGGAAGGGGAGGCTTCATTAGATAAGATTTTTGGACTAGTCGAAGGCCCGATCATCTTCAAGCACTATAGAAAACCAGATGACGAAGAACTCCTTAAGCTGAGAGTGGTGGCAATAGGGCCGTACCACCGAAACAACAGGTCTGTACTGAGATTCAACGATGATTACAAATGGAAGATCACTAGGTTCATGGCCAACAAACTGACGGTCGACATGCCCAAGTACCTGAATATGATGGAGAGGAAAGAAATAAATGATCGTCGCTGCTACAACGAAGATTTATCAGAATGGAGCAGCAGAGAATTCCAAACGATGCTGCTTCTTGATAGCTCTTTCATACTATTCGTGATGGATGCATCCCGCTCCCGCTATAGCCTACTGGACTTGGGAAGTAAGTTCATGGACACTGTAGATTTGCAACTAGACAGAAATACGTTCATGGAGTATATGGCTTTGTCTCTAGACGTAAGGGAACACTTGAAGCAGATCAAGCTCGACTTGCTGATAGTCGACAACCAGATTCCTTTCTCCGCCATCAAGCTACTGCTGAATTGCTTCGGTGAGGGGCACAAACTGTCAATTGAGAAGTTAGCTTTATCGTGCTTCAACGATCTCTGGCCAACGAGGAACGAAGAACAGGAAATAAACATGCAATTCGATCATCTACTCCACCTTTTCCACTGGTCACGAATACCAGTTGAGGGATATGAAATGAACCGCAGAATCCTGAGTAACAAGAATGCTTCGCAACAATATATTCCCAGCGCTACGGAGCTTCAAAAATCATCAACAAAGTTCAAGAAGAATAGCTCAGGCAGTTGCCTGGCCATTACATTCGAACGCAGTTTGACGGACCTGTGCAGGGTAATCAAAATCCCAATTCTGCACCTTTACGATTACAGCAGATCAATCTTCCGCAACCTTATCGCGTTCGAGGCGAATCCCACGAACTACGTGCTCTGCTTCACGGCGTACTCAGCATGCATGTCCTGCATTCTGCAGCGCAAGGAAGATGTGAAGCTACTCAGGGAGAGGGGGATACTGGCGAGCACCAACTATAAGGACGCCGAGGTGATCGATTTCTTCAAGGACTTGAACAAGGTGGTCGAAGAGAGCATGATGCCCGGCACTCTGATTGAATTTTACGAACAGGTGACCGACCATCATAAAAGGAAAATCACCAAATGGTTTGGGAACTTAAGGCTGCACTACTTCCCCAACCCCTGGATCACTTTATCACTCATCGGCGCTCTCATTCTTTTTTATCTGACACTTTTGCAGACCATATATTCCATGGTTGGCTACTATAATTCAGTTGGAAGACCTCCCCCTGGTTCCAAAAAATAAACCACCACCACCATATGTTGATGTTAGTTTGTACTACTGCAGTTTGGTTGTGAGTTTGTATAGTATATATATATATATGTACAAGTACAAAAGTTGGGTGCAGGTACATTGATGTTTCTCTCTTTTCTCTGTTTATATTCAGTGTGGTAGTAAGTTTGTATTACTGCAGTTTGGTTGTGAGTTTGTATGGTATATATATATATATATATATATGTACAAGTACAAAAGTTGGGTGCAGGTACATTGATGTTTCTCTCTTTTCTCTGTTTATATTAAGTGTGGTAGTGAATTTGTAAAACTGCAGCTTGGTTGCGAGTTTGTATGGTTATGAATTTGTATGCTGTAGATTGTACAAACCTAATGGTTATGAATTTGTATGCTGTAGATTGTACAAACCTAATCTAACCTATAGCATATTTCCTATAGTTGCTACATTACCTTAACAATGATTTTGATATATAAGTGCATGAACTTAATGTCGGATCGTTGGCGCTAACCATTAATCCCAAAAGTTCGAACTATTAGAAATATGCAACAAATTCACTTAAAGCGTATAAAGATACAGTGTCCACGGGTCTCGACCGGACTCAACTCGCATGGACGTTTGGTCTATTGTTGGGCCTCTTGCCGTTAGGTTTATTGTAGACTGCAGCCCACTCAATTTATTGGGCTCATCCAATCCTGAGCCTATTGTCACGGAAAAATAAATTTGACTTATTTTAACCCATAAATAAATAGCCAACACTTAAAATAATTTTGATTCCGCTATTCAATTTTAGCGGTATTTATAATATTTGGATGAAATATGTTTCAACAGGATAATTATCTATTTGTTCCAAAACACAAAATAAATGACGACTACTGTTGTATGAAATAGGATGATTAACGATTTCAAAATGATTAGAACACGCCAGCTAGAGAAGCCCTTTTGGAATAGTGTTGTGTTTTTCTAGCAACTTCTTCTCAAACTTACATTTACATAGTTTTGTTTACATTAGAGGTAAATAAAAAAAAAAATGGAATCAATGCACTGCCACTGTTCGGAACACTTTTTTTTTTTTTTTTTTTTTTTTTCTGAGAAAAGATAACATGATTTCCGCTTTATTCAAATATTTTTAAACTAAGCAACAGAGTGAGACAGCTGAACCTCAGAGAGAGAAAAAACAAAAACAATAATAATAACGGAGCCCTCTAAAGAGGGCAGATTTTTCAAAAATTACGTAGCGATCGAACCGCTTCGGAGCACATTTTGCTCCATCACGAGCATCAGCAGTAAGTATAGTGACAATTGGTTGTTATCTATGACTGGAATATTATTAATAGTACAAAGCTATTGGTGCTATTAAATTTTTAACTATTGAATTAAAAAATGTGTGATTGAGATGATAGTGAGTCCCTTAAATTTAATGGGTGGTTGGAAAAGTAGTAAAATCTAACGGATGAAAATAATTAAAATGATTGATCTGAGAATAAAAAATTTAATAACACTAAATACTTTATAGTATCAATAGTATAGTAGCCGGACAGAAAGAGAATACAGCTACTATGCTTTTGAAAGCACAGAGACCTTCGTGCTTTCTAGATGTTTTCGACGTAGATATATTATTGTCGAGAAAGAATTGAAGACATCATTAATTATTAAGGCAGTGACTTGTTCACAGGCTCAGAAAGGTCAGGGCCGGCAAAACTAGCACCAGGATGGAGGGACGACGATCTGTGAAGCCTGCATCTAAAAGAACCCGCATGCTTGGTCGGCGAGCACAAGCAACTACTCTTCAGACTTAGCTGCTTGGAGAGAAAAGGCCGGCTAGTCGCTCCTCGTGGTGAGTCAGTTGCCCGTTGAGGTGAGTCAGTTGCCCGTTGAGTGCTCGTATCTTCTTCGGTAGCCTCTTTTTTCACGATAATCCTCTTCGGTTTCGGTTGTTCTTGCATCGTTTGCATCTCTGTTACAAATAAACACAAGCACTTCTCATGACACTTTGTTTCAACAAATTTTTTGGTGTACCATGCTTCAAATAAGATGCCTTCATGTGGCAATTATTTTTGCGTCATTTTTTGTCTTTGTTTTTGTAACTGCAGCTAGAAAATACTAGTTGAGTCACTTATACAAATATATAAATTTTCAATCTCTATTGAAAGATCTTTTTTAAATATTTTTTCTTTTTTTTTTTTTACTAAACCGTTTCTCAACCTCCCCTCTACAACTCCCCTCTTCTCTTTGTATTCCTTTTCTCTGACATATGATTTTTCAGTTTTTTCCTACTAAATTTTTAATTCTAGTTAATTCATGATCCTTTCCTTTCACATTTTTTTTTATCCTCGTTAACAATTAACTTTTTTCCTTTCTTCTACTAAATTTCTAATTAATATTCAAATAATTTTATTACAATTTATAATCCTACTATTTATATATCAAATTAATTTATCATTTATCATGATATTTTTTTTTTCTTCTCTCTCACTAATGGGCGCCACCTCTTCCTCCACCGTGATCGAAGGATTGTCATCACCGTCACTATCGCCGTCGACGAAAAAAAACGTCGTCAGACCCATTCCCGCCGCCAATAAATAATAAAATTTTTTTAATAAATAAAATATATATAAAAAATATTTAATATTATTTTATTATTAATTATTTATATAATTTCTATCTGCTGCAAAGTGCAGTCCTTCACTAAGAAGTTTTTTCTTCCTCAAAATCTGCTGATAAAACGAGCGGTTCACCGAAAACAATGGGCAACTGGGCTGGCTCACATGTATCCACAGATACCCACAACTTATTAATTTTATGAAGGTTTTCTGAATTTTTTTTATGAATTCATGTTACTTAAAATCTTGTGTAGTTCCATTCTGCTTGTAGACTTAAAGGTGTTGAATTGATTTTGATTTTGATCTTGAATTTTGAAAAAGATTGAACAATAGTGTAATTGAAACTAGATAGCACCAAATTAAAAATTTTAAGCTTCAAAATATATTTTTATTTGAAAAAATAGATTTGTGCCTATTCCACTTATATTACAGTTAATGCTTCGATGATGCATATGTGGCAACAAACTTTTGCTAGATTAGTGCTCCTAAGGAATGTACTTTTTTATTATTTTTTTTAACAGTATAAATTGAATTAGCAAGATGAAATATAAACAAACTTAGTTAGCTAATGTATGAATATTTGAAATAACATAATTTGATAGGATAAATTATTTCATATATAGGATGTTTTATTTTATTAAAAAAATAATGCGAAGGCTTATCTGACATTTTGATAACATTTCTCATCTATCAAATATTATATATGTAACATCCTAAAGATTTAGAAAAATTCTATATATAAAATATAATAGAGCTAAATTTTTAGTCCGACTATAATGTTTTGGACAATGGCCAAGCTAAAATGATTAAAAGAGTTAAACATGTTAAGGCTAGAATAGTTTTAAAATAAATGATCTTTTTGAAAAGTAGGATATCACAATTGATATCAGAACCAACTACTAGCCAGAAGTATGTGATGAGTCTTGACTGAGCCAGAATCATGCACGAGTCATAGTTTTTTTACTGACGACTATTATAAGTCTCACATTGTCTAGTACCTGTGAGTGTACGTGCAGAAACCAAATGAGAACATCAGGACTTAAAGATATAATAGGATTGAATATTTTACTATGACAATAGCATTTTAAGTGGTGGCCGGATCTAAAAGTTAATTTAAAAGAATTAAACATGTTAGAACTTGAAAATGTATAGAATGGATAAACCTCTCGAAAAGTGGGGCATCACAGATGTTTCGAGTCAGTTAATTAACCATTATTTAGTTTCTATTCTTCATATATGTTTGGTAGTTTTTTTTTAATTCATATTTGTGATAATATAAAAGAAAATTTCTACTTGACACTTTTTGTGGGGTGTACATCCTATACTCCACCCATTCAATGAATAAAATATGGTGAGAGATTATTTGAAGTGATTCCTAAAAAACACCATATTCGTAAATAAGTAGGGTGTGAAATATGCACCTTTTTTAGAGTGTATATGTAGGCATTGCTCTAATATAAATGTGGCTGGAATGCTATTTATAGTATGGAAGTGTTTTTACTAGCAATATTTTTGACCTTTGGATGTCTAAAGTTTAGTGAGGATTGGTTGAATAATAATAAGGAATAAAAAAATTAATATTAAGTATTATTTATATACAAACAATAACATATACTAACTTAACTAGTAATAATAATATATATTAAATGAAAGAATTTAGAGCAATTTTGTGAAGCTGCATCATCATCCTCATGGAAAACCTCCCTAGAGAAATGAAAAATCCATCCATCTATAAAGTTATAAGATATAAATATTTTAATATTTAATTTAAAATAGAATATATAAGACTTTGTGACATCCTACTTTGACTCTAAATGAAAATTAAATTGAAATAAATAAGATTATAAAAAGGCTAATATAAAGAAAAGTTTTCTGTAAATATATATTTTTTACTTTTTCTCCTTATTTTTAAAAATTTGATTTTATTTTTTCAAAATTTCATAATATATTTTAAAAAAATTACGATATTATTAATGGAGAGGAATAAAAAAGCATATTAGCCTTACTTCTTCTAAAATTAATAATAATAATTTTATAATATATTTATGTTATTTGGTGTAAATTAAAAAAAAATAGACGAAGAAGTGACGAATCTAGAGTATTTGAATATCATTTTTAGCTTTTTAATTAATATTATTTTTCTAGGAGACCACTAAACTCTAGAGAGAATTACTATCATTCTAACTCTGCCATTCTTATTCTAAGTGTTAAAAAGTCAAAAGCATGGATCAACTAGTTTATGCTTCGGAAAGCATGGCAAAACTCTGCACGCTCTGTATATAGAGATAGTGATCTCTAAAATTCAGTAGGTGGCTGATATAATAATATGATTTAAAAAATAAATATGATCAAATAAATTAATTTAATGATAGAAAATTTAATAGCACAAAATGCTTGATACTATTGATAGTACAAGAGCTGGACTCTCTCTCTCTCTCTCTTTATATATATAGAGAGAGAGAGTTAGACTAGTATGCTTTTATAAGCAAAGAGTTTTTTATGCTTATAAATTGTTTTTTAGTTTAGGACTTCCGAATCCACGATCAATTCTGTAAGACTTGATTTAGAATATTTGAAGCAATTAGAAAATAAATTTCGTGATTTTTCGATATCATTTGCTTAGTAATCGAAGGGCCTCAAAATCAACAATTTTAATGGTTGTGGTGAGTCGTTTGCAAGTTTAACAGTGTAGAAATATTTAAATCATGTAAAAATTTACTAGAAAATTCTTTATACAATAAAAACAAGATCAATATTTTTTATCTAAAATTTTAATGCCATATCATCAGAGTTCGTGAGATTTTTATTTTCAACCGTTGATGATTCTGAACCCTTTCGATCACTGAACAAATAATATTGAAAAATCGCAAAATTTATTTTCTAGATATTCAAATACTCTAGATTAAATCTAACGGAGCCAATCGTTGATTCGAAAATCTCAACATCAAAAATAATTTATAAATAGGAAGCACTCTATATATTTATAAAAGCATACCAGCATATATATATATATATATATATATATATTCTATTTTTATTTTTAAATTATTATTATTAATTAAAGATAATTTATTTTTCACTTTTGGACTGGATGTATACAAGTCATTATAAACATGTATAAATCTAGTTCTTCTTCTACATGATGAAGTATATATAGTATGATCGAGGTATAAAAGATTTTATTTTCAAATCCAAATATCAATGAGATTTACACAGCTACAAATAATGAAAAATAGCCAGTAAGTTAATTTGCTTCTTAAAAAAAAATAATAATAAATAAATTAACAAGCTAACCACAGCATTAAGAACCAAAAATTTCGTCAATTGCAATCTCTGCAATTTGTTCTATTTGACGACGAATTAAAATAATTTTAATATATATATAGTACTTAACTTTTCAATTTCTTTATTTCTTAAAAAAAAAAAAAAAAGTTCGTTTATGTAATTTTTGAAAGAATAAATAAGTCCATCCTAAATGTTTCTAGCCATTTATTAGAATATGACAAAAAACAACAAAAAAATAAATAAATAAATAAATAGCTAAACGTGCCTTAAAATGACAAATTAGTGACACATAAAAATAAAAGATCTCCATATCCAAAGAAACAAGGAAAAAAAAAAAAAAGTGTGGAATTAAGCAATTACGTACCTGGGTTTACTGCGCAGATGAAATTGCGTTCTTTTTTTTTATCAAGAATATGAAATTCAAATCAAACAGTGAGATAAGGAAAAGAGAAGAAGAAGCTGATTAATTCATGGGTTATAAATAAGTTTTTTAAAAAAAAAAAAAAAAAAAATTAGTGATCGTTTTAATTTACGTTGTTTTCGCGAGAATCTTGAGATTATAAGGAACTAACGCCGATTTTTGCTCGTCTCCGCATGACCACTCGTAACGTTCCTATAATGGTGGCGTTGGAAGAGAACACCGTTCCATATGAAGCATCCATTTGTGCTTTTAAATGTAGGGTACGTACTCTCGGGGTTTCTTGGGCCACGATTTTTTTTTTTAATTTAAAAATAGATATTTAAAATTTTTATTTATAATATTAAATTCAATGATCGGGCAAGACTACTATATTATTAATAACAATAAGTTAATACTAAAGATTGGAATGAATTCGGATTAGTGGAGCTCCCGCTTCGGTCCGTCCCGAATAGGACAATAAGAATCGTTTGATTGCACATTTTTGCAATTATACTGCAGTTGTAAATATATATAATTTTAATTCATGTGTTTGGTTTAGTGCAATTGAGTCCAACTGCTGCAGTAATAACTGCATACGAAAACTCAAATGCTGCAGTTGAAACTACATTCAAATATATATAAGAATCGTTTGGTTGCACATTTTTGTAATTACACTACAGTTGTAAATATATATAATTTCAATTCATGTGTTTGGTTTAGTGCAGTTGAGTTCAACTGCTGCAGTAATAACTGCATACGAAACTCAAATACTGCAGTTGAAACTACATTCAAATTGGCTACTGTTCCAACTACAGCAGTTGGCGCAGAACACACTAATTGATAATAATAAATAAATAATATATATTTAGTTGTATATAGATAAATAAAATTATATGTAAATAAATAAATACTAGTAAAAAAAAAAATAAACAATACAATTTTGTGTAAAAAAATTAAATTTTTTTAAAATTAATTTCATTCAAGATATAAAAAAACAGTTTTACTCTTAATTTTTTATAGAATATGATTATGTATCTTAATTTAATAAGTTTTAATTAATTATAATTATTAAATTTGATAAAAAAAAAAGAGAATCATGATAAAAAATTTTAAGCTTAATTTATATATATAAATTAAATAAATTAAAAATTTTAAATTATGTCGATAAATAAGTTAAAAATTATTAAAAATAATACAAATATTTTATATATCCATTTATTAATTTATAAATAGTATGTTTAAATAATTAATAAAATTATATAATTATAATCGGGTCATCCTTTCAAAGAAAAAACAACATAAGATTTTTTCTCCGTACGCTGAATTAATTTTTATTTGTTATATTTTATATATTTAATCATCTATAAATGGGGATTTTTTAAAAATAACCCTCCCAAATTTTATTATTTGCCAAATGACCCTATATAAAAAAAATTTGTAAAACTAACCCTCCTTTTGCCACCTCGGCGCCACGTTGGGTGGGCGGCGTGAAGGCGCTGAAGCGGTCAGCGTCTTCACAATAATCCTATGAAGGCGCTGAACGCCTCAGCGTCTTCATACCATCCGTTGAAGGCGCTGAAGGGTTCAGCGCCTTCACAAGAAAACATGTGAAGGCGCTGATCTGTTCAGCGCCTTCATGATATATGGTGAAGGCGCTGTTTCATTCAGCGCCTTCAGCATATACTACAACCGTTTCATTCAGCGCCTTCATGATATATCGACATATTCACGCCGTCGTCCAAGGTCATCATCGTCACAGGAGCATATTGCGGAGCAGGATGAGGGTGGTATCATCGAGGAGCTCGATCAGTCGGCAGCAGTCGAGCATCTCGATGATATACCTATCATCGACCTTGCTGTTCCCCGTGGGCGAGGGCGAGGGCGAGGGCGAGGGCGTGGACGTGGGCGTGGGCGAGGACGTCGAGGTCGAGGACGTGCTCAAAATTGAGCTTTTGAGTTCAATTTTTGTAAATTTTATTTTTTGATGTTACTCAAGCCTCATTTATGAATGAAATGATTGTTGGTTGATCATTTGGTGTTTGTGAATGTAGTTTTTACTTTTTCAATGTTATTTGTCAATGTTTGAACTTGTTGTACAAATTTAGAATTTTTTTAAGGTGATCTTAAGTAGTGTTTGTGGGTGCAGGTAAAGGCGTTGAGCCAGTCAGCGCCTTTCGTGTTCTGCACTAAAGGCGCTGATCCGCTCAGCGCCTTCAGTGCAGAACACTAAAGACGCTGACTGGCGCAGCGCCTCTACAGGGAATTTTCGCTTGCACTGCGGACTTAGTCAATTTCCGCGGCGAAAAATGCCCAAGTCCTCGACGCCTTATGTGTACGCCGAAGGCGCTGATTGGTTCAGCACCTTCGCAAGAAATCCTATGAAGGCGCTGAACCCTTCAGCGCCTTCAACACATGGCGTGAAGGCGCTGAGGGGTTCAGCGCCTTCCTAGGAATATTGTGAAGGCGCTGACCGCTTCAGCGCCTTCACGCTGTCTACCCTACGTGGCGCCCAGGTGGCAAAAGGAGGGTTAGTTTTACAAAAAAAAATTTTATAAGGTTATTTTGCAAAATAGAGATTTTATGAGGGTTATTTTTAAAAAATCCCCTCTATAAATACATAATTTTATAATATTAATTATCATTTATAAATATATAATTTTATATTATGTATAATTATATATAAATATAAAATTTTAATTAGTAAATACAAATCTCAACTTTACGCTACCAAACAGAAGAAATATAATTGCAGCAGTTATAACTATATAGAACCAAATAAACTGAATGTAGTTACGATTACAACATTTGCAACTATAAGTATTTTCAATTATACTGTTTTTATAACTACATTCAACTAAACTCTCCCTAAGTGGAAACAAAAAAATATGAAAAAAATATAGTGATCCTTTTCTTTATTCGATCTATCCCAATCCGTCCAAAATTCAAAAAAAAAACTCTCCTACCCTGGTTAGTCTCTATTGGAGCAGTAAATGGGATCCAAAATTAAAATTAAAATTAATCTGTATCGAATTCACTCCGATTCGACAAGAAATGAAATAGGAGGTGGGGAACCCCTCACGCCTTGGATCCGTCCCGTTTGAATTGCATCCATAATTGGTGCTATTAGATTTTTGACGGTTAGACAAAGAAATATAGAATTAGAATGCATGACAGTGAATGATTCGTGAAACAGTATGATTTAAAAGTTAGAAATAATCAAATAAATATATCTAACGGTGAAAAATTTGATAGTACTCGTTTTCTAAAAACTATAAACTATTAACCGCTTTCACATAATTTATATATATATTTATATCTGAAACACGAAAAATATATAGTATTAAACTCTAAAAATAATTTTAATATTTTGAAAAAAAAACAGTGAATGATTTATCATATTTAGAAAGCGATGATTTATTCACTAATTTAGTAAAATAATGTTTTTTTTTTACAAAAACTACTTCTATAATTATATTATTCTCTAAGCCTGTTAATGGTCAAAAGTGTGGAAATAGATCACCCAACTTTAGAAAAATAATGGAAGTTTTGCCCCTGGTTCAGTGTACTTTCATTTTATCACTATGTGGTTCACAATGTTATACTTAACAATTGAAGTTTACCCAAAAAAAAAAAAAAGAAAAAAAGAATGATAATTGAGCACATATCTTTCTCATTTTGGGGGCTCTCTCCAAATCTACCTTTCTGCAGAGTCCTATTATTTGGACTGAATATTTTCATTTTGGATCAGAGGTTTAAGACTCAGGAGTAGAAAATCTCTTTAATGTCTTGCCGAATGAACATAATTTAAATCTACTGAAGGTACAATATTGTTCGATAAAATGTTATTTAAATTCTGCTGTTAGAAGAAACACTAATATTGAAGTTCTTCCAGCAGCTTTTCATTGTAACAGATAGAAAGCAAAAGCTCCGAATTAAAGTTTCCATTTTTTAAGCTAAAAATCAATTGCTCAGATCCAAATGCAAAATTTTGAATTTGATTCATTTATCCAAAACCTAATACAGTGTGGTAAGTTAGCTCGGATTTGATGGTAAAAGCCTGAGGATTAGAACCACATAGAAAAGCAAGTAGCTTTATGATATGATTCCATGATTTTACTATTTTACAAAATGCACAATTAGAAATGACTGCAGCTAAAAACAAATGCACAAGCAAATCTTAGAGCTCATCGTAACGACCCGACCTACTACTAACAATAATAACTCATTAAGTTCAAATTACAGTCTAAAATATTTAAGTTCAGTTATTATTATTATCGTCCAAATACTTATATACCCAACCACAATCCATTCCCATCCGATGTGGGTTTGTCGCAAAATTTTTTCTTCCTAGGCACTAACCATCACGAGAATAAAGAACAAATATGTTATTTCACCGTTGCGGCATCATGCAGATTCAATCCTAACATATTTATAGATAATTGCACCCCGTGATATCATGCCCATCTAGATAACATTACACAAGAAAGAAGCAATCAATCACCCTAGTGCTGTTGTAGCTTGTAGTACTACTGTCACTGACATATCGACAGAAGTGCTATACTAAAATTTCCTGAACAGATTCTTTAATTGAAGCTTCTACTTTGTGGCTCAGAATCTAATTTTGTTACTTTTCATTCATTTCTACTGCAATGAAAGCTCTGATTTTTGACATTACAGAATGTTATAATAGAGCCTGCTACTACTTAAAGCGGAGTATTACTAAACTTTATTTACAATGCTGTAATACAAGCTCTTATTAATTTGCTTTTATTCCGAACTAATTTGCATCCAAGTTATCGGATAAACAAAGGTATGACTCTGCTTGAAAAATATAGACCACTATTCCTCAGTAGGATTCCTCCTTTGATTGTGAATAAGTATAGCATACTGAGACTGATTACAGTTTTACAACATTTGATGAGCTGTGAGAACCCATCATTACTCGTTGCATCAAATTGTCACATGCACGTCAAAATAAAGAAAAAGAAACAAAAATCTCTAAGTCTGTGCTTTGAGTATCAAATCATCTTGCATCTCTTTCGTTTCCTATTCACATGTGTAGAGAGAGAGAGAGAGAGAGAAATACGGGCTGTACAGCAGCATCCGAGTTTGATATGCCGACAGCAAGTAACTTCTGTTAACAACCTGCATTAAATCTGAGCCATTTCATGGATTCTTGAAGCATATAACTGAAGGCCATATTCTCATCTCTGATATCATACAAGTATATGCATATCTTTCGCTACTTCTCTCCTGTACCAAGTGAGAGGCGCACTTTGCTTTAAAACTCGAATTTGCACCCACACAAGTGTATGTTCATTCTAGCGCAGGCGATCAACTGTGTTTCCTACACATGAGGTCCTTTTCGACTTCTGAGAAGATCTCTTTGAGCCGAATGGAAGAATTCGACATGATATTCTGTGCAATCCTCTTCTGATGCTTGGTGCTCTTCAGCCAAGCAATGCCCAGTGATGCTTGGACATTACATGCCTTGGTTTTACCAGGAATGTTGCATACCTGGTACTTTAGTTGAAGCTGCAATAAACAAATGCAATAATACAATTTAAACTCAGAATTCGGAGGGCAACTATAATAAGATGTTGCAAATACGAAAAGAAGTTCCTTTTAAGAAAAGAGTTTCTAATTGTTCTTCAAATACAGAGCATATAAAATTTTCACTTCACTGGTCCAAGTACTCATGATTTTCCTACATAAGACCAGCTTTCTGATCATAGTTGTTTCCAGAAATACTGGTTTAGGAATCACAACATCCAGAGTTTTTGTAAAATACATGTTTTGTATAAAGGGACATGTTCTTGCCCTGATAGCGTTTGGTTAATAAAAAAGAAAATGCTACCCATACACCCACCTTTGGGTATAAATCTTAAACCCTATCCATCCGATGGGTGGAGTTTCTCCACCAATCACATCGATGTGAGTGGTGGAGAAACCACACCTATTGGATTGATGAGGGTGTAAAATTTACATCCTTTTTAAGATTTACATTCTTTTTGGAGTGTATAGGTAGAATTGCTCTGATTGAGCAATGCTACTTGTACACCTCAAAAGGGATGTATATCTTACACTCCTTCATCCAAAAGCTATTAGTAGCTCGTTGTCTTGTCAACTTTTTATTTTTTAAATATTAAAAATTTCAAGGGCGTTGCGAAACCTAGAATGAAGGGATGTAAATCATACACCGTCTTTTGGAGTGTATAGCTAGTATTTTTTCTTTTGATTTAGAGCCCCTATTATATTGTTTGATTTGAGATTTTTCATTTGCAAAGTCTTGTTACTCCCCTATTACTGTGTCCTCCATAACTGCGACAGAAAATTTTAGAATCAAACAGAATTTATGTTAAGCGGCTCCAATCCAAGAAAATAGGTAAAATTTGGGACATGTCTTCAAAACACTAATAGTTGGAGGGGTGTATGTGCATTTTCACTTTTCAATTTTTCCCAGCTGAAAGTATATTTCACAAACATCTATTTGTGTCAAAACATAGTAAACATACAGACACTAGATTAAAATCCCCGGGCTGGATTTAAAAGTCGAAGCCTCACCCTCGACCCCCACCTCCCCATCTATCTGTGTCAAAAACATAATAAACATACAGACACTAGATTAAAATCACTTTTTGAAAAAAAAATCAAGGGCTGCACTTGAAAGTCGAAGTCTCACCCTCAATCCCCACCTCCTCACCTCATGCCTTACTACAGGAATTCCAGTAGTTCAAAAAAAAAAAAAAAGGTTCATATTTTCTCATATTCTCCTAGCTGTTTTCTTCCATGAAATCAAGCACCAAATATTATCCAAAAAATAAAACCTTAATAAATGCTAGAAGTGTGAAGATGGGGATTCTTACACTGAAGTAGTCTCCAAGTAGGACTCCTTGGAGAGTCATGACCTCTTCGATAATCCATCCACTTTGATCAGGTATGGAAGATTTTTGCTGGGTTGTCGTGGTTTCTCCTCCGTACCATGACAAATTTTTGTCAAACTTGTAACTGATTTGCCTCTGATATGTGTTGTAATTCACTGGTTCCCATGGTGTCGTTGAGTAATCGACACAACCGACTTTTAGCATCACTTTACACTCTAATGGACCTCCAGCAAACATCTCCATCAATGAGTTGGCCTGTAAATGCAGGAAAAAGAAGAAAAAAAAAATTGGAGCTTCATAATAAGATCTTTTAGACTAGGCAAAAAACACATGAACATCCCAAAAAAGTAAAGCATTTAGAAAACAGGTTCTTAAACATTGGAGGTTCATTATAAGATCTTTCAGAATAGGCAAAAACACATAAACACCCCAAAAAGATAAGCCATTTGGAAAACAAGTTCCTAAACATCTTTTTTTCTCTTTTTTAATTTAAATTAATAAAATGGCATCAGAATTTGAAACTTTGATTGACAGTAATTTATGGCAATGAAATATTAAATATTTTGTTACTTGACAAAATAATCTGCGACTTTTTGAGAGAAACTCAGAACCTGGGAGAAATTTCTAAAAGCAGACCATACATTCAATGATGTTTTCACATCCAAAACATGGGAAGTGAAGACCTGTTTCCAATGACCTATCGTTGGGGTCTGTCGACAAATTACCTCTAGAAAGTTCCTATCAAACTTCATAGAGAAATATATGGAAATGAGACTAACATCAACAGAAAGAACCGAGGAGAAAACCTCTGACATTTTCACTTCGTCTATACTCAAGAATGATCCACTCTCTTCGGTTTGGAGTCTTTTTGTTTCAAATTGTTTTTCGACCATTTCTACCTTTTGTTCCGGACTCAAAGATCTTGCTTTCCATAGTGCCATGATTGTCCTGTTAAAGATACGAGAGTTCTAGTCAGATAAATTCTTTATTGAGGGGTGAATAAATCTAGAACTTTGAAAGCCCGGTAATACATTGTGTAACTATATATGGTCGTCGGAAGGAACAGAGTATAAACACCCCATCTAGATGAATATATTAAGCAAAATACAGTAATTCCTAAAAGTTGGATTAAAAAGCACTTGGTGAATTGATAGAGGGAGTTGCATCTTAAGACAAGCACTAAAATGACAAAGAGAACCATTCAATATGGTTATAAAAAGCTACACTCTTTGGAGATCCAATGAGCATTACCAAGTTATAGAGAAAAACGTACAGAGCTTGCCTCAACTCTAACACATTTTACAATGGATACCTGATCTTCATTTTAATATGTACTGTCTAACCTTAACTTTTGATTTTAGAAAATTCAGCCAAATTCTATTAGCCAAAAAATTATAGAATATTTTCTTAAATGCCACATTATTTCTTTAGGTTACAGAACATTCCATCAAAAAAGTTAAAAATATGGTTAACCAACAGGTCAAACAAACCTAATGAAAGGTTAGGTAGTTAAATCAAAATTTTGAAGTTTCAGGCATCCATTTCAAAATGTGCTGTAGTTCAGAACAATTCTGTACATGCTTACCTAAATTATACCAAGAGAGTTGGTTTTCAAATTGTAAAATGTTAACAACTACAATAGTTTGATTTTTGACAGTTCAATTATGGAGATATAACAATTTATGAAAAGACACACCTGTTGGCTTCTTGGAAAGAAACAAATGACTGAAAGTGAAATTTTAATCTTCCATACTGGTCCAATGCCTTTGCAGCATGTCTTGCATCCAATCCTCTACCTTCACAAAGAATGACCATCAAAGAGGGACTGCCAACTGATGCCAAAGAAGGAGGAATGACTTGGATGTCGTCAATGTCTTCCCAGAGAAAGAAGAACTTCGTTTTGTGCCCAAATATATTGGCATGAAAGCCAAATATTCTTGGAGAGAGAAATAAGCGTCCCTGGGAACAGATAAGAATATCAGTTCTGTTAGTACGTCTTCTATTAATTTGCAGTACTAGCTAAAGGAACTTTAAAAAAGAAAGAATATTACGTTATAATGAAAAATGGTGGAATTCATATTTTGTCTATGCAAAATCAAGACATAGGCAAATGGGTTGTAAGAAAATCATATCCCGACCTGCCAGGACATTTATTATAATTCACCTAGATTACACAAGATTAAATTTAATAGCTCAACTACACAAGATTAAATTTAATAGCTCAACTTCTCCGTCATAATAATGTTAATATTTTATCACTTTGCAACTCAAAACCCAGTAATTGGGAGTGTATATTTTAAGAATGAGAGAAACAAGCCAACCGACATCCAATATGGTCTAACTGTTCCCTTCAAGGAATAATGGAAGCAAACAACATTCACTTTACACACAACATTATCCACAAATACTAAGGAAAAAAAAAAAACTCAGTTATATTAAAAAGGACCTTCCTAAATATAATTCAACAATACAATGCTCAGAAAATTAAGTACAAGCATGACTACCTGAAGAGGCATTTTGCGCTTCAAGTGACAGGTAAAATCATTGATGAGGAATTCTTCTGGTGGGAGATTAAAGAGCTTTTGAAATGTAGAATTTGTCTGTGGTGACCGCAAGTTTATCTGCACATTAATTTATTCCTACTTAAGCAAACAATAGTTCCCAAAAAAATTGAAAAAAAAGAAAACATATCTGGACATAACAATGGAATATACAACTAAATATAACTACTCACCTTCTTACCTACTTCCTTCTCCATCTTTGTTATGTACTCTTTGACAACTTCACTCCCTTTCGAGTTGTTCAAGAAGATCCTTAAATGCAGTTTAGACTGGCATGCTTGAGCAAATTTCCCTTGAAGAGAAATCCATACATCAGCTAAATCTGATAAATTAGATTTCAAAAAGTTGACTTCAGCATGGCCAAGAGATATAGCTTCATCAAAAGGTCCATCGAAATCATAAATATTCACATCCATTCTTGATGGAGGATCATCCATCGCATCAAATTCAAATATCTCTGCAAGAGTCAAAAAGATGAAAGTTAAGATAGAGGTACTTACATTTATGTATAAACCTCTGCAGAATTATCTATTCTACCTATGTATCCCTGCAAAAACTGAATTTTCCTGTATATCCTTCAAAAGGTAATTTCATACCAGATATACCATTGCAATTACAGAGAACTCTATCTTCGAATATGCCCCCATATATAAAATGGCTTCCCAAACTTTTAAAGTGAGGGCATTTTTGACGAAACTACATTTTCTGATAGTAAATATAGAAGTTCACATTTTTCAGGGACGTATATGTAAATAGATGATTTGGCAAGGATATATATAGAGTTCACCTACTATACTATCTATAGTACCGGAGTTCTGGTACTATAGTCACATTTTCGATCTTAGGATATTCAAATTAACAATCCATACCGTTAAAACTAATCAAGGATATATGAAGTTTTTAGGACTAAATTTTTATATTTTTTTCTACATAGTTTACTTTATAATCAAACCATTTCAAAATTGTCAATTTTCAATCAATACTATAACAAGTTTGTAGTTTAACGGTGTAGAAGGTTCTAAATTTATTCAAATTTTGATAGAAAATATTATAACTATCTAGATAAAGGTTAGCATCCTTGATCTTAAATTCAAAAGTCCTATCCTCATATTTTAAAGATTGTTCAATTTTTATCGTTTATTTTGACATGATTTACTTATTAAGTAAACGATGTCGAAAAAAATAAAAACTTTATTCCTAAGAACTTCACATACCTTAGATCATATTTAACGGTGTGGATCGTTGATTTGAACATCCTAAGATCGAAAATGAAATTATAGTACCGAATCTCCGGTACTATAGATAGTATAGGAGCGTAGCTATATATATAAGCCTCAATTAAATCTGAAGTAGCCATTGATGACATCTATGCTAGAAGAGATGCTTGGTAAAATGGAGAAGTAAAAAAAAAACAACTGTATTACCATTCCATTTTGGTTCTGCCGTATGGAACTTTATTGAGCTAGTTTTCCTTTTACCATTGCAGGTAAAAACAACATATGGATCAGAGAAACCAGATGAATCAACTGGAGCTATGCTGGTTCCCTCAATCAGGGCCACAGTTAGTAACCAGCCATCTCCTTGAGCTTTAACTCCATGATCGCTACCTATTTAAAGCAATCATAGTTATTTGACAATACTAATTTGTGCATAGAATTTATGAACCAAAAAGAAGCAAGATCTCTCTAAGCCAGCAAGTGATTGCAAAAATTACTATGATTGTAACCACTACTGTTAAATCGTTTTTTAGACTTATAATAGACCTGGCAAAACTATACAAAAGTTAAACAAGTAGAGGAATGACTAAGAAAGCAATTATCTACTACATACACACAAAAGATTTAACACTCTAAACCACATGACTGATCATTATCTAAAAATAATATGTGCATATTTTGTCAATCATGGCATATCACTGCTACTCTCGCTTAGCATCTTGTGGTAGCTTAAGAGTTCCCTACTATATCAGAAATAGATTTATAAATAATACATATATTAATAAGCGAGGTGTACACAATTAAAAGGACAATGCTTGCCACAGGTGGCTTGACTTATCATATGAGGAACAATGACACACTCAGGGGAATAGCTATTTCACTATTAAACTCATTGTGGGGAATAAAATACTACTATACGCAGTTATTAACTTTTCTCATGGAGATTTTATTATAGCTGCACAAATAATGATAGAATGAATCCAGATTCCAGACAGTTCTTGGAGCCTGAAGTTCTGCAGGTGCAGCACCAAAATTCTTGATTTGAAGTTCTACTAGATAATTAAAGGCAACAGATACACACAATGCACTTACTTTAACAATTTGCAATTTCACGGAGGAAAAAATTTGATCCTTTTAATCATCGTCATCAAGCCTTTTGTGGAAAGAGCATTGTTCCCATTTAAACACAACTTGACAAAGAGATCAAGAAATTTTTACAGTAAGTTATCAACCATAACAAATTGTTGAACAAATGATGTCCTGTTCCCAACCAGACCAAAGCCTACACCTAAGGAAATTGCCATTAATCTTATCTCAGCCAAGGATTTCGCAGCCCAAAGAGTACTCTTGACAGTGGGGATGATCTAAATGAGGGAAAAGACAATACCTTTCTTTTAGAGGCCTTATCTTGGTCTCTAAGGCACGACAAAGGCCAAAGAGCCAATGAAACTGTATCAAATAAGAAGGTAATAGAAACAAGATTTCAGCGACAAGCCATTATGAGCAGTAATGCAAGATCAGAATGTCCTTGCCCATCACCCATTGCAACGAATTATTATCAACAAGATCAGAATGTCCTTGCCCATCACCCATTGCAACGAATTATTATCAACAACTACGAAGACACTATTCTTATGATTAAAAATCTATCAAATTTTTCTAAAAACATCACAAAATATTATTCTGTTCCAGCAATTTTAAAATACCAGAGACCAGCAATTAAACCAAAATAACAAATAGACAAAACTCGATGTAAATGTGAAATTTGACCAAGATGTTCCACGTCTTGGTCAAGAATCCTAGACTGCATAATTAACTTAGGAAACCAACAGTTGGCATTAAAATCCTAGTGGAAATTAAGGGCCGTAGTAAAGACCAAGGTTCAACAAACAGCAACAATCTGATTGTGAACACATTAAATTATACAAGATGAAAAAGCATAACATGCATTAGTATGTATTACCTCTCTGCTTCCAGGCATGCAGGAAACGCCCCATAACATTAAGAAAATGTTGAGCTTGAAGAACCAAAATGGCACAAACAACAAACTCCCCAACCGAGTCCGGAAGATCAATGCCCATGAATTCAAGCCCATCACCCACATTAGGCTTGGCCAGCTGGAGATGAGCAATTACATATAGCCCCATAAAAACAGAGCATATGAATGTAAAATTTCCAAGAAAACGGAAAGCCAATTTTAAGATAGACTCTTCTTGAGTTTGAATTGAAGCTAAAACCTGCTCTTTGTTCAAATTAATGCTTTCCACTTCAACTGCCTTAACATTCTGAGACAGCACCTCAGCAAATTGAGCAAAGCCCTCAATCAATCCTTGCCTTGCTCCGCTTTCAATCATTCCCTTCATCATTGTACTCTGAATAAAGTTTATTCTCCAGGATATAAGCAGATGAGAAGTTTGATCTTCAGAAGGCAGCGCGGGCCCTGGCTTTATACAGTACAATATTTCTGTCCTAAAATAGCTTCCGCAAGGAACATCAGGAATACTCACAGAAGCCAAAACTGCAAAAGCACTTCCATCAGCCTTCATATATGTTTGCTCTTCTGTAGCTTTCACAGCCCTAACTAATTTACTCGCAGCTTTTGTGAATGTTAGCGTCCTTTTAAGATATTCGCTGTTACAAAGAATCCAAGGCTCAATTTGTAGTCCTGTGGATCCCTGAACCTCTGCAACTGACGGCCAGAAATTTGAAGTGGGTGAAAAAAGAAGAGAATTCAGATCATTTGGTGCGACAACATAACATTGGTCTAATAGTACACCCCCCGATAAATTTCCAGGCATTTCGCCTCCTTCATCTTTTGATGCCATTGTTTTCAAAAATTCATCAAATTTTTCATTGGAGCATGAGTCAATTTCTTGGTTTTCGCAAGCTTCCGTAATCACTGGTGCCTCTTGCAACTGTTCTACTGTATTAAAATCTCCAGGTGAAGATGTTGGTGATTCTTCTGTTCTTTTCCCATAGAAAACACGAGATATGAAATCAACAAATGGCGACGAATTTGGCTTAATTTCCTTGGCAGAGTCTATTTCTTCAAAGTCAACCAGAACTGATGATTCCATGCTGCTATTAGAAGACAGAGGCATTTCTCTCGCTATCTCACTCAGCCGATCTGAGTTTGATGCAACTTCCTCGGAATAGGTTTGCAAACAATTAAATACTTCAGGAGAGGAGTTTTTCTGAGCCAGGTAAATTGTGAGCCGAATTTCTCCTGTAAGAACGAAGGATGTATTACTAATCGAGAAAGAATTTATTCACTAGGAAAATTTTAGAATTTAACAGCAAGCAATCTATGACCTTCCCTTTGATTATAAATTTTTCACTGCTTATTGGAATTGGATCATCAAATCTTGCAACAGTAAACCATGTTGTAAAAAAGATCTACTAAAACATGACAAGATGAATCCAAACAAAATCCTATAAAAACTCGATTCACCTGAATATTATTACTTACTAACCCAAGTATTAGTTAAGGCAGAAACATATTTACAAGCGAAATATGAAGTTGGTATAACTGATAATTCAAGCTACACTTTCTTCTACAACATATATAATGTACTCCACAGAAACCCACAAGGATGTTTTGTTCAACGAGGGTAAATACATAAAACAGATTTAATACCGCGCTTCTTATTCTTAGACTTCTTGTTTTTGGGCTGTAACTGGTACCATGCCGTCTCAAGCGACAGGTTATCGGTTTTCATGATCGTAGAGAGCGGCACCTTGACCCGACCCAAGAAATCATTGTTAAAATACTTGTCTTCGTTCATGACGGATACGATAAGCTCTTCGTTTATGTCTCCTGCAAGGAAGCTAAACTCTTCGTCCCAAAGCGGGTTCAAGCTCTTCTTCATGGCCGTGGTTTTCGCCCGCCGCTTCCCGAGTTGCAACCTCACATAGGGATCACTGGTCCCATTGAGATAGATCCCCGGGAGATTCCGTGCCTCAATTACATGAATAAAGAGCCTCATTGGGTATACTTTTGATTTCAAATGCAGAAAAAAGAAAGTCAGAGATGAAGATTACAAAATCTTGAGAAAATCGGGAAGTAATGTATACTTAAAAAAGAATTTTTTTTTTTGGCAAATTCCAGTTCTTCAACAATGGAGCATGAACTAGGTAACAAAACAAATACGACCCTAATCCAATTTGGCTATACACAATTATGAAAACATGAATTAAAAAATGCTAGTGAAACAAATGCCAATAATATCACAAAAAAAAAAAGATCAAAATTTGAAATAGTTTAGGCGTACAATGAAGCGAATCGAACCCGACGAGGAATTTAAACATAAAAGGGGTGGGTGGATATCTCGGGAATCGAAAGAGAAAGAGGGGGAACAACAAGGAACCCTAATTCCTACCGAACTCTCCAAACTCCGAGAAACCCTAAGCATCGAACCAAGGGAGAATGGAATCGAATTACAACCCCAAAAAGGGTTTTAAAATCGAGGATTCACATGGGGGATTCGTTGAGAATCGATCGAAAACTACAACAAGAACCCTAATTTCCCCAATTTGGGATCGGATTAGGAGCAAATAAGAGAACGAAGGCGCTCTCCCTTCGTTCCCCCCCCCCCCCCCCCCCCCCCCCCCCCCCCCCTCTCTCTCCCCTCGCGACCGTTGGAATTCGACTACAAAAATGACGATATTAAAAAAAAAAAATAAATTGGTGATTTTGTGATCGGTGGCTTCTCGACCGTTTGATCGATTTAAATTTGTCGCGCGGTGTGCCATAGGCGTGTCTATAATGGGTACGTGGGAGGCTAGTGTTTCTCGTACTAAATTTGACCGTTAGAGGACCTGTCTCGATTACCGGGGCCTTAACACGTGTCAGCTGCTGATTGCTTTTTGACTGTTCAATTTCTACCACTTCACCAATATTATTTATATATATATATATATATATATATATGCTATTTATTTGTTTATTTTTTAAATAAATTTAACTCGAAATATGAAGTAACTAGACTACAAACTCAGGACCTCATATATCAACCATGAAGCTCTTTATCATTTGCACTGGGAACGGTCAATAACTTCACCAATATTATTACGCAAAATTTTTTTTTATTTTTTGAGATAAATTTAGGGGAGAAATTTCTTTTTTTTTTTTGAGTAAGCCAAATAAATAAGTGTTTAAAGTTATGTCATGCTCGAGAGAAAAGAAAAAAAAAAAATGGTGCAATACAACTATATATGTTTTTTTTTTTTTTTTTTTTTTTTCTTTGGAAGAATTACTTGTACAAGTAAGTAATCAATTATTTTGACATTAAAATTTCAATCAATTAAATTTCATGTACCCACAAATTTTTCTTAAACAATTTTACTTAAATCGAAATATTTTACGCTCAAATATTTTGACGGTTGAGAATAAAAATTTGATATATATATATTACTTAATAAATGTAAATATTAAAATAATATGAATGATGAATAGTCTTACAGTAAATATCTAGAAAAATTTTTGCTTGATGGTGGACGACTATGATGGCATTGCAAAGCTCCAAACCTAAGAAATTAAATATCAATTAAATTATCAAAAAAAAATAATAAGTAACTTTTGCATTGCACGAATTTTCAATATTATTATTTTTATTTATAAATATCAAAAATAATTATGTAAAATAAATTATAAATTTTTCTTATCTATTTTTAATTTACAAATTAAAAATGAGATCATAAATTAATGTTTGCTAACTTTAAAAACTAAACTTGTAAAATACAATTGTTAGGACCGAAATGCGCCGCTGACGGTTGATCTAGTCCGGTCTGCGATTGGCTCCGAAAATGATCTCTTGATGTAATGCGTCACGTGCCAAATAATTAGGCCGAGGAGGGATCCGTTTGGCCAGATTCTTCTCAATCGAACTCTTAATAAGATTCGGCCTGAAAAAACCGAACTGAGACAAAAAGGTATTGATCAACAAGGCTGAATTAGTTGGTTCGCTTTGTATTGCCCGAGAAAAAAATTACAAGAAACTTATTACAATATGAGAAAAAAAAATCAGAGCAAAAATTGTTATTTGCTATAAAAAAAAAGGGGATGGTAAAACAGTTATCAATTTGAACCTAATGTCGAAGCAAATTGAATCAAAAGAAGGATACAATATATTCTATAACATGAGGTTCATATTGTCAATATGGACAATATATATATATATATATATATATATATATATATATATATATATATATATATATATATATATATATATATATATATATATATGGGATAATTGGCTGTGTATCCCTGAAATATGAAGAAATATCTGATTTACTCCTCTTATTTTTTTTCTTTCCAATATACCCTTCATACGTTTCACCGTTATTAAAAATACCCCTACCGTTTTCCTTTGTTAAGTTAACTAGGGTTAAACTAGGGTTAAATAATAATCGGAGTTGAAAACTATCAGATATACCTATTTTGTCCGGGTTTAGGGTTTAGAATTTTTTAGGGTTTTAGGGGTTAGGGTTTAGGGTTTTAGGGTTTAGGGTTTAGGGTTTTCTAGAATTCTAGGGTTTAGGGTTTAGGGTTTTAGGGTTTAGGGTTTAGGGTTTTTTAGGGTTTTAGGGTTTAGGGTTTAGGGTTTTAGGGTTTAGGGGTTTAGGGTTTTAGGGTTTAGGGTATATTTGAAAGGGCAAAATAGTAATTACACATAGATAACGGCAGTTTCAAACGGTACACTAACAGAGTTTAACTTCAGGGATATTTTGGAAAGAAGTTGGAACGTAAGAAGGGTAGTTTTAATATTAGCCTTCTAAGAGGGGTAAATTTGAAAACAGAAAAATTTTTAGGGGTATGTAGGAAATTGCCCCTATATATATATATATATATATTCATTTTGCACAAGATAGCAAGCTAAAAAAAAAATAGGGACATTTTTTTAAGTGTTAAAAAATAAAGACAAACATTACACTCCCTTAATTCTCTCAAATTTTTCAATTTAAAAAAAATATGGACTCACAATTCGAAAAGAAAAAAAAAAAAACACCTAACTAAAATCTTCATATATTTCTCATATGAGAGAGATGTGGAGCATAAAAGAACGGCGGCCACCCATCAACAATAATATTGGAGCACCGTTACGCTTTTGCCATCGGCGAAAGAGAAGAATGCCGACCATCATGGATATATCAAAAACTTAAAACATTGGCTCTACATTGAATGTCCCTCAAAATTTTAAGCCCAAACCAAGTAAAAGGCCTTACCTAACCAAACCATTTGGGCTTTAGCCTTTAGTTAAATCTAAATGTATTCCATGGGCTATTCTTTTTGTGAGCTATTCATTTGCTACATCACATGGATTGGTGTTAGTTTCTTTGTTGCATGTATTGTTGGTTGCCGAGCTCTGTGCAACTTGCTCGGTTAAGATTGGTGATTGGATCATGCCCTCAGATTTGATTTGTTTGCTATAACACAATTAAAGGAATTATATATTTTAGTTATTTAATTTTGTTCATTAATTTTTTTAAAAAAAAAATAAAATAATTTAGCCTATTACTTTGTATTAGACTAGAGATTTGGCAAACAGAATTTTTAGTGCGGCTAAATGTGAAAAACACTGCTCGCACTCGGTATGGCACAGTACATGCGTCAGGAGGGATTTTTTTTAAATAACCCTCCTAATTTCTTATATTTGCGAAATGACCCTTCAAAAAAAAAATTGTAAGAATAATCCTGCTTTCGCCACGCGGACGCCACATCGGGTGGCTAGCTTGAAGACGCCGAGCGACTCAGCGCCTTCACAAAATTTCTATGAAGGCGCTGAGTCGCTCAGCGCCTTCGTTGCGGCCAGCGACTTAGCAAATTTTCTAGAAATTGGCCGAGTCCTCAGGGTACGGATGCAGCTGTAAAGTTGCACTAAAGGCGTTGAGTAGACCAGCGTCTTTAGTGTTAAACACTAAAGGCGCCGGGTGACTCAGCGCCTTCACAAAATTTATGTGAAGGCGCTGAGTTGCTCGGCGACTTCAGTGCGGCTGAACTAAAGGCGCCTATTCACTAAGCGCCTTCACAAAAAATATAAAGGCGCTGAGCAACTCAGCGCTTTTAGTGTAGAACACTAAAGGCGCTGACGCGCTCAGCGCCTTTAGTGTAAAACACTAAAGACGATGAGCTACTACTCAGCGTCTTTAGTGTTTTACACTAAAGGCGCTGAGCGCGTCAGCGCCTTTAGCTGGAACATATAGCAGAATTTTATTATACTTAAAAAAAAATCAAAATTTGTACAACAAGTTGCAAACAATGAGAATTAACATTCAGAATTCTAAAACAACATTCACAAACACCAAATTCCACAACATTCATGACATTCAGAAATCACAGTTGAGTAACAACTAAAAATGAATATTACAAAAATGTCAATAATACACCCTCGACCTCAAAAGTTCAATTTTGAGCACGTTCTCGACCTCAACGTCCTCGGCCACGCTCGCGTCCACGCCCTCGCCCACGCCCACGCCCACGCCCACGAGGAACAACAAGATCGATAATAGGTATATCATCGAGATGCTCGACTGCTGCCAATTGATCGAGCTCCTCGATGATACCACCTTCATCCTGCTCAGCAATATGCTGGATCGCCTGTGGCGATGATGACGAGGGACGACGGCGTGAATATGTAGAAGTAAATGAAGTCCGTGATACTGATGGCGGGAGCGACGCTGACGTCGAAGGAAATGTCATCGGGGCCTGAATGGTAGGAGATGGAGATCGTGGCATCTGAATTGTCGTCGGGTCCTGAATGGTAGGAGATGGAGATCGTGGCATCTGAATTGTCGTCGGGTCCTGAATGGTAGGAGATGGAGATCGTGTCATCTGAAAGAGTGTAAATAATTTGTTAATTTGAATTTGATAACTTAATTTGAATTCTATGCTAAATGGTACCTGATGACTCGAGGACGCTCCCTCATATGAAGGTCCGCCTGAAACTCTGGCCGTAGGTACAGATGGTACATGCTGTAGTACCATTTGAATATTCTCGTTCATTTCTGTCAGAGTCCCAAATGTGAATTCAGGCGGCGGTCAGTCATGCAATAACTGGCCGACAATAGTATGAACCTGTCGTAGTGTGTCGGCCTGCATTTTAATTTAGAAATTAAATTTATATTAAATAAGTTGAACATGTTAAATTTATATATATAAATTATTATACCAGTCTTCTCTCGACATGCCCACGGGGATGAAAAGTCAGCGGAGGACGCTGTACTGGATGAGATATCCATCTTCTCGTAATCGTCCAGTATCAATGCATATATACGGATGCCGCATGTAGTGGGTCCTCACCAGCAGCTGGGAGTTGATCAAAAATTTGTTCTAGCCTCCCGGACCACCTCTCAATGTGGATAGCATGAAATGCAATCCAATCCTCATCCGGACGCCCACGTGATGTGATGCGTCGGATGGACTCCACATTGAGAGGTAAATGCTGGAGAAGACCGAACTGCCGCAGGACTCGGTCCGGCACATGCATCTCGACAATGTGAAAACAAATAAAGACTGTTCTTGAACGCCAGACCGCAGAGCCATGCACATAGAAATCTGGTAATGTATCTATAATCTCATCTGCGTACGGCATCCATATAACCTGTTAATGGACAAAATGATTAGTTAATATAAAAGTGTTGAAGCAAAATATACTTAAAGTATTCAATAAAACATCTACATACCTGCGCCTCTCGCTGCTGATCTAGTTCGTCTCTATAAAACTCAATGTCACTCGTCCTGACATTGGTTCCAAAACGTAGTCCTCCAGCGTTGCCCCATCTAGATTATAAAAAATATATATTAGTTGCAATTACATTTGAAATACAAAAATCTACTATATCAAATAAATATCTTACCGGCAACCCAGAGGTCGATCGACTATATCGGGCAGCGCTATGACGCCTGTAGGTCGGCCGATATGAATATGGTCCCAAACCCAGATCTATAAATTCACGCCAACGGGTTAATATAATAAATAAAATATACAATACCAATATATAAAGATAATACTGAAATCAAAAAATTAGATTTTATACCTGCAAAAGGGTCTCAAAACAGCAACATTCGGCCTTCCCGTTCAGCGCGGCATCTCCTAGTGCTCGATAGAGATAGGCCAGCGTCGCAGCACCCCATGCATACGCGCCACAGATATCAAAATCAGCTAAAAGTGGTAGCCACTTTAAATGAACTTTATATCCGCTAGGGTTTGGAAACAAACTACCCCTGATCTGATATAGCATGTATGCACGGGGTGTAGCTGCGACTGCTCCGGCAGGGGCATCTAGAGGTAAATGATGAAAATGCCGATATAGCCAATCTAAAGATACCTGTGACCCCGTGATGTGAGTAGGTACCACCCCCAATAAATCCAGACATAGAGTTGGCCAATCATGAAGCGTAGATCCCGACACCGGCGCACCATGGACACGGAGACCCGAAATAACCGCCACATCCTGTAGTGTGACGGTCATCTCACCGTGGCGGAAGTGGAAGGTCTGGGTCTCCGGTCTCCACCTCTCAGCAAGGGCGGCCAGCAGAGCGTGATCCAGCACCAATCGTCTGAGTCATGATAACCCGTAAAATCCAGACTGACGAAGTAGATCTATTACAGCTGGATGTTGAAGCTCCCGCTGGTTCATCTTGCGCCCATGCTCTGCGAACAAGACAGCACGATACCCCTGTGATGCAAAAAAAATATAGTTAGCTCTTACATCAATTTAGCTTATTTATAATATTTCAAAAAATAAAAATTTATAGCTCTTACCTCAGTCCTGATAAATGCGGACCTATGGTGATGTTGCTCTACTAGGACAGACGGATCAACTGGCCCCGCGTCCTCGTGATCTGCCATCTGCAATAAGTAATCTACATATTAGTAACATGATAGCTAAAAATAATTAAATATTAAGACAAGATAAATATAATTGTGGAAGTCATACGCCGGCGTCCTTGTTGCACTCTTTCTGCATTTTGTGGACAAGTGCTCCTATAATGGCCTGCCTGCTTACAAGTGGAGCATTTTCCTCGTCGGCCACCCCCCTCGTCCATTATATTACGAATACGTATAGATCGTGGACGACTTTTCTTCCTTCGTATAGGAGGCGGTACAATCGGGGGACCTTGGGGTCGTGGCCAGTGTCGTCTATCAGGAACAGGATGAAAATGTGGTGCGTACGCCGCACGATAGCAGTCTGTACTATACCAGGGTGAACAAAATTTCTGATAGGCTAATCTCATATGTGATCTACTGCAAACTGCTAAGACATGCGAGCAAGGTATTCCTGTTAGATAAAATTCACCACATGAACATTCTACATTTGTTCCATTCACGATCACTTTGAAGGAGAAATCTCCAGTATTGACTTCAAATTTCGTGAGTCCAAATCGTTCAACCTGATGTCCCCGCGCCGTATCTATATTTTCAGTAATCATACTTTTGACTTTAGGGACAAAAGCGTCCGTTATACTTTCACCGTGAGCACGGCGATCGAAAAAATACTTATTAAGCTTATAAAAAGTAGCCGCAATAAAAGCCGTGATAGGCAAACCACGACTGTCCTTAAGTACCCCATTTAACGATTCAGAAAGATTCGTGGTCATCAATCCAAACCGGCGGCCTCCATCAAATGCTCTTGCCCAGTACTCTTTATATCTGTCAAGATCATGGACCCACTGCCAAGCATCGTGATCCAACACATCTAATTCTTCCTTCAGCTGATTATATGCCGTCGGTGTTGCAGCAATTACGATATGCCAGAATTTATCTAACAAAATATCGTTCTTGAAGCGCTTATTCATATTTGCTTTATTATGTCGAAGACACCAACGATGCGAGTGACCCTGTGCTGGAGGATAGATAGTAGCCACTATTTCCCTCAATCCAGGAAATTGATCAGATATAAAACAAATGGCTCTATCACGGGTAACATACTGACGCAAGTTATGCAAAAACCATCGCCAACTCCTGGTATTCTCTCCCTCACAAATTGCAAATGCCAAAGAATATAATCCATCATTTGCATCTGCAGCCGTCGCTATCAAAGCATGACCTTCATATTTGCCGTACATATGCGTGGCATCAATACTCACCACCGGCCGACAATGTGCGAATCCATGAATCGAAGGTCCAAATGACCAAAAAACACGACCAAAGCGAAAAATGCCATCAGCGGGCCACCTATGATCCAGACGCCATAAAGTACCATGATTAGAATCCTTTACCATAGTAAGGTAACGAGGCAAGTCTGTGTACGATTGCTCCCAGCTCCCGTAAATAATTTGTAATGCTTTACTCTTTGATTGCCAAGCCTTCCAATATGTTATGTCAACATGGTAAGTTGATCGCACCGTATCTTGAATTTCTTTTGGCGTCATATTAAGTCTAACCTTTAATGTCGGAAGAATCAATTGACATATAAGGGTCGAATTACAATTACAGTGCGTCGCGTTCAGCATTGGAATTACACATGTGTGTGGACCAGTATATGTTTTATCCTAAAGTATGTCGTATCTGTAGGTACTGAAGCATGTAATCTCCATGCACATCCCTCTACCAAGCATTTGACAGTGTAAGTCGTTCTTGTAGATTTCAATACTTTCATTTGTACATTATGCTCAATATGCCACCGGTTTAGAGCATCCAATAAAGATGCCTTCTCTTGAAAGACACATCCAGCCCAACTCTCGTCGATGCTAGGGAGACTACTATTGATTTGTCGAATATGAAGATCTGTAGGATCTACAGCATACTGATTTATCCAATTAGTATCTGAAAGAAAACGTTCCGGATGATCAATAAATTCATTTTCCTCGTCAGGATTGTCTACGTAATCATTGCTTATTTGTGGGTTGTCCATTTCACTGTAAATTGCATTTGCAAGATCATTTAACCCTCCATCATGATTATCATTTATATCTGGAAATGAAACATCCAGTTCGTCATCCTCACTACTATTCTGATCATCATTGATTGGTGAATCCTCATGATTAATATCACTATCACCACCCCCGTCAACATTACAATCTCCTTCGTCGATATTATCACCTCCTTCCTCAACATTAGTATCAAATTCATTAATAGCAGTTGGATTTCAATGTTCATAGGAATTAGATAACCTGCAAATTTGGTAAAACTAAAATTCCAACATTGCCATTAATTTAAAACTTAATATTTAATTTGATTTGTACTTACCCCCAATCATAAGTTCTAGTTGTAAATGAGACATCCTTGGTTCTAGACGGGAGGTCGTGCATTGTCCGCGTGATGTCGTGCAGTGTCCGCGTGAGGTCGTGGCTTGCGTGTGTGTGGTCGTAGGTGGCACACATGTGGTCGTTGGTGGCACACTACTAATCGAGCAAGGTACAACACTCTCAATACGGTCATACTCACTTTCTCTGCAATATATACAATGATTAAGTCCATTTAAAGAAGATTACAAATTACCAAATTATTATGTTATTTTTCTAACCTTGTCATTCTGACACTACCTTCGTGTGGAATATTTTGATCACCCATTACATTGGCGGAAGGACCCAAATCAATATAATTGTGGAGCATTCTCGTGTAATAACCTTGCGGTTCAAAATTATCCGACGGATGTAGCTCTTTCTCAATGTATACCATCACAACACCATGATGTTCACATAATCCAATCATTCCCTCCAATGATTCATCATCTACTACTTCGTGAGCTATATATTCACTACCGATCGTGGGGCAATGAATAGTAAATTTTAAACGAAATTCTTCTCTTGTACAATTTACTAAACGATATATTCTCGTCTCGAAACTAGTATATGTAGAATCAGAACGTATCGCGATTAACTTTTTTCAACCGCCGATATATTTTGGACCATTCTCATCGATAACTAACTGTCCATCCCAATGAACACTTATGGGCATGCGACGATTAGTCATTTCAACTACAAAACAAAATTAACCACTTCAAAATACTAATTTTAACTTTACAGTCGGAGACCGATAGTGAAACCTCTTACTGTGAAATCTCGCGCGGACAGTGCTAAAAGCGACAGTGAAACCTCACAGTGAGATCTATCTCACAGTGAGAGAGTGAGGGATATCTCACTGTGAGAGTTCTCTCACAGTAGCTCTCACTGTGAGAGAACTCTCACAGTGAGAGCACAAACACTCTCACTGTGAGTCTCTCATAGTGAGAGTGTCTCACTGTGAGAGTGAGAGTGTCTCACTGTGAGAGTGAGAGACTCTCACTGTGACAGTGAGAGGGAGAGAGGAAGAGAGGGAGAGAGAGATACTCTCACAGTGAGACACTCTCACTGTGAGTCTCTCACAGTGAGAGGGTCACAGTGAGAGACTCTCACTATGACAGTGAGAGGGAAAGAGGGAGAGAGAGAGAGGGAGAGAGGGATAGAACTCTCTCACACTGAGAGAGAGAGAGAGAGAGAGAGAGAGAGAGAGAGAAAGGGAGGGAGGGAGAGGGGAGAGGGGGGAGGGGAGAGGCTCACAGTGAGATATAGAGAGCGAGATAGACGGCGACGGCGACCAGAACCGCGGGCTTCGGCGACGGCGACGGCGACAGCAGCTTCGTCGACAGCGACGGTGACAATGGGCGACGGCGACGGCGAAGGCGACGGTGACGACGAAAATGTGCTTCGACACTATGCTCCAGGAGAGGGATCAACAGCGGGCGGGAGAGGGAGATAGGTAGAGAGGGGAAAGTTAGGGCACTGTAGCCCGTGCGGGGGTTATAGCCAAGACGAAGGCGCAGAGCGGGTCAGCGCCTTTAGTCTAAATAAAGACGCTGAGCCACTCAGCGCCTTTAGTGTATGGCACTAAAGGCACTGCGCAGAATAGCGCCTTTAATGTTTTACAGCAAAGGCGCTGAGCAACTCAGCGCCTTTAGTGCAACACCTCACGCGCATGTATGCCATGAGGACTGCCAATTTTCAGGAAATTTTGCTAAGTGCCTAGCCGCACTGAAGGCGCTGAGCAACTCAGCGTCTTTACAGAACTTTTGTGAAGACGCTGAGTTGCTCGACGCCTTTAGTGTTTTACCCTCTCAGCGCCTTTAGTGCAACACCTCACGCGCATATATGCCATGAGGACTGCCAATTTTCAGCAAATTTTGCTAAGTGCCTAGCCGCACTGAAGGCGCTGAGCAACTCAGCGTGTTCACAGAACTTTTGTGAAGGCGCTGAGTTGCTCGACGCCTTTAGTGTTTTACCCTAAAGGCGCTGTCTGAATCAGCGCTTTCACAGAAATTTTGTGAAGGCGCCGAGTCGCTCATCGCCTTCAAGGTGGCAGGTCATATGGCGCCCGCGTGGCGGAAGCAGGGTTAGTTTTAAAAAAAAATTTTACATAAATTTATTGAGAAGTGCTATCTGTACACCCCAAATGGGGTGTACATCCTACATCCACCCCATCCTGGGGTAGGTATTTCTCCACTCGTCCCATCGATGGGACGAGTGAAATTCACCCACCTCAGGATGGGGAGGGTGTAAGATGTACACCCCAATTTGGGGTGTACATCTAGCAATTTCCAAATTTATTTGGCAAATTTTAAAATTTTGAAGGGTTATTTTAAAAAAAATCTCCGTCAGGATGCACCGTCTCTTCTCCCTCCCGAAACCAGCAAATAACCACGGCGGTCGGCACCCACCCTTTTTCTTATCCTAATCTGCTTGTTTTCCCTGCGGCCAGACTTCGCTCTTTCTTCAGAAAATCTCCGAACTCCCACACACTCAAAATGCTTCTGCTTCTCCTTCTTCCTACTCCTCCTCTCCATGTCTTCTTCTCTCGCCCCGCTTCCTCTCTCTCCTTGTTGTAGCTTTGCCGCTTCTCCGAGAAGCGCTTCTTCTTCCATGGAGCTTTGCGACGCCTCCCACCTCTTCCCCACCGGGTTGCGGCGGAGGCTCTTCCCCTCTTTTTGGTGCACTCCCTCCTCCTCCTCCTCCTCAAGGCTCCTCCAACACCCGTAAGCTTCTTCTCCTTTTTTTTTTTTTTTTTTTTTTTTTTTTTTTTTTTTTTTTGGAATGTTTCAAAACCATTGTTCTTGGTGTACCCTGAATTGGGTCTGCGGTGGAAACGAAATTTGAGACGTTTTTGGTGCATACTCTGCTTTCATTGTTTAAAATTTTCACCGTTTTTGTGTGTACTTGAGTTGGGTGCTGTTTGATGAAGAGCTGTTTGCAAAATGCTTTTAGGAGAAGCACTGCATTAAATTCCCTCACAGCAACTTCTACTTGAAATCAAAGCTTCCAATTTTGGGCCCCAAAATCATATGTTTTGTTTCGGCTAAAGGCAGAAGTACCAGACTTTTCTGATTGCTGAAAGCAGAAGCAGATGCAGGGCCAAACAGACCCCTTGTTTCATATTTCCAGAGTCTATTGTCTTTTTTTTTTTTTTTTGTTTTCCATCAATAGTTTGTATGGTACTTGGATATTCTGTTAATTGGCATGTGCGCTTGTTTGTATTAGTTGCAATGGATGCTCAATCTGATTTTTATATCTGTTGGCTTGAAATTTTATACAAATCAATCACCACTGCTTGAGCATTGGGTTCGTGTTTAAACCAATTTTTCTTGAAACTCAAATGCAAGGGTGATGAATATAAGGATTGTTGGTAATTCCAGAATTTTGAATGTGAATTTTGACCATAGCGGGCTTTCTGTTCACCATGAGTACTAAAAAGATCTTGGCATGCTCTTTGATAGACATAAGCAACCAAAAAGATTTAACTGTGGTTTATCTCATGCTTAGATCTTTTTATATCCTAAGATTATGTATCTGCAGAATTAATAGACAAGAGGGAGCTCTATGCTCTCCAGCATAGCGATAGGTAATGCAAACTCATTTGGTTTAAGTTGATTGTGTAAACTCCCAAGGGTAATGACACCATTGTAATGAGGATTCAATCGACATAAAAGATTTCAGCTTATTTCAAAGAGGAATGAGAAGCAAGGAGTTTGCTTACTGCTACCTTTTTGTAACACTATGTGGAGCATTGTTTTGTTATACTCTTAATCAAAAACTTTGCATTATTATCTCTCCAAAACTTGGTGACATTTCGTTAGTTACTTGATATATCGTAATCCCTGCTTGAGATGTTATTGTATGTTGATATTCTACAGAACAATTTGCACAGGCATTTGTTTGTTTATTATTCAAGCTGAGAATTGTCAGACCTTCTTTTCTATGTAGACATATCCGGCATTCAATGCAGTTACAGAATGATCTCAAGACTACTCTTCGTCCAAGGATTCACTGCCCTCCTTTTAGATCACCAGTGGCATCTGTGAGTTATGGTATCCTTCTTACTTGGAAATTTCTACTTCATTAAATATTTAAATTTTAGACAGATTTTATTTATATTATGTTGTTAAAAATGTTTTGCTTGTATGCTTTTTGTAGACAACAATACTACATAACTTGTCTTACTGCTCCCTTTAGACAGATTTTATTTTTGGTCACTACTTGTTTTATCATTATAAAGGGCATACTTGAACCAACAAGAGGTTGTGTAGAACTACTGTTGGATTAGAGTTGTGCGAAGAATCACTAACAACTTTTTCATTTCAATCTCCCTCAATAGCTTTATGCACTACCTAGAAATCATTTTAGCTTCACCACCATGGCAAAAGCTCTAGATTTTTTTGTTTGCCAAATGCCAGTCTACTGCTTTTTAGAACAAATAAGCTGCTCTGGAAGTTAGGCCAAATAGGTTTGTAGTCCTAAAAGTAAGTGTATGTCACTCATTGGTTTCTGCTTCACACACGAAATCCCAATATATTGTCCATCTTGTTAGTTGATTGGCATACAGATGCTACCTTTGGGCTTCTATACATTGAGATTACCTTTTCCCATTTTTGCCCCCAAAATAACTGTTTTCTAGCTACTCAATCTCTCATCCTTGTATCCTAATTTCAGTAGTAACCTTTAGGCCTTGTTTGGATGCCGGAATAAGCTAACCAATAATATCCTATTAAGTATGAGAATTTTCTATTGTGATTGGAAGCTAGAAGTGCGGTCATGTCTAGAATGGGATAGCATATTCAATCTTTAATTTATTTTTCAGAATAAGATAAATCACCTTACAGGTGAAATATGCTATCCTATAAAATCATGGATCCCAAAACATTTCAAAGAGCAAAAATCAAACTCTTACCTTCTAATTATATAAGAAAATTTTCATACTGAATAAGTTATCATCGATGAATTTATTCTGACATCCAAACAAGGCCTTAAGCATATAGCAATTATTTTAAAATGATGAGTATTGCCTAGAAAATATTCCTATAGAGAAGTGATTTTTATTTATAAAACAATTATGAACCTTGAATATAGATTATAGATTAGTTGTCTCAAACTGTTTACAGAAGTCAGGTAGTGCCTTTCAAAATGGTGCTACTATAGTCGACCACAATCCTCACATATTACTTGTCTATCTTTTAGGTAACTCAACTGTAACATGCAAAGGATTGTGTAAGGTTGTTTGGACAGTAGAGGCCGATGTATTGGACAGATACCTCATCTTCATAACAGGGGATCCTGTTTCCTTAGGCTGCTGGGAACCGGAGATGGCTGTTCTTTTATCCCCTTGTAGCGAAAACACTAACTTATGGAAGACGGAAATAAAGGTAGCTTTTCAATACAATTCACGAACTGCATTTGTTATTTCATAGTAATTGAAACAATTGTACCGTTCACATCAGCAAGTAAGACGATAAATAATTATTAACCAGTTAAAACTGATACTTTTTAGTTGGTATGCGATTCCTACATATAAGTTTTGTGTAAATGAAATTCTTCTAATTTGTAATACTAATTTTTGTTAGATTCTAATTATTAGCTGTAAAGGTCGCGACTAAATATGCTTATTTGAATTTGAATATCTTTATCTGATTGTGTTCTTCTTTGCGCTTTCAGGTACCTTTTGAAATTAATTTCAAATATAATTATTTCATAAAAGAGGACAAACACCGCTCTTCCAATCTTGTATGGAGGCCAGGGCCTGAGTTTTCTCTCTCAATACCTTTTACCGGAAGAGAGGATGAACCAATCATAGTTAGAGATTCTTGGATGAGTACCAAAATAAACAGGCAGCCTATTCCATCCTGGGGTTCATGGTTGATGGAAATAAGGCTTTTTAAAGACTGCCTCAAGAATGGTAAGTCTTCAAATCTCATTAGCAATTTGATGAATTGCACTGGGGGTTCTCAACCGTCTTAAATCAGTTCAGTTTGGTCCCCAATCTTTCAATTGTTACAATTTGGTCCTTAACCTTGCAATTTTTTGTTGCAAGTTTTTGCTTATTCATTAAATTCCTCTGTTAAATTGGATGGAAACACCACTAGTGATTGGTTAACTGCTACACAGGTATTTCTGTCCAATTCTGGGGGAACTTAACTAAAAGAGTAATATTACAACAAACTGGAAAAGCTAGGATCCAGTTGTAACAATTGAGGGCTGGGGACCAAACTAAAACTCTGGTAAAATTTTTTGAGACCGGAATGCATTTTTTCTTTTGCTATTAATATATCATGTGGATATATTCATCATTCAGATGAAATCTTTCCATGGTGCTGAACACTTAAATGCTTCCAGTGCATTAACAGGTGAACAAGAAATACTGCAAAGTCACAATGGGGTTCCCTCAAAATCGAAACATTTATCAGTTAATTGTCAACATGAGGCGAATCGTGAAGAAATAGAGAGTTTGATAGGAAACTCTACTAATGTGGGAGAAGAATTGACCGAACGGGATCAGCCTGTCGAAGAGCCCTGGCTACTTAGATCCATTTTTTCCTCAATCTCAGGTTCGAGTGAACTCGATGAATTGTCTAATCACAGAGAAAAATTAGCACCGATTGATGATCATAAAATAGTCCATGTCGAGCAACCAGCTTCTACAGTTATACTGATTAATTCTTCTGTATGTACCATGCAAAGAATTGCAGTTTTGGAAGAGGGAAAGCTTGTGGAGCTATTATTGGAACCCGTAAAAAATAATGTACAGTGTGACAGCATATACTTGGGTGTTGTTACGAAACTTGTTCCTCACATGGGTGGTGCATTTGTTGATATTGGGATTTCAAGGCCTTCGCTCATGGAGATAAAGCAGAATAGGGAGCCATTTGTGTCTCCTCCATTTCATGAGGATAATAATGAATCTGTTGGTGGTTCTTCGGAAAGCGAGTTGAAAGAGAACTTTATTAGCAATCAAGATGAATTGTCTTCAGATGATGAGGATGATGTTGTTGATGAGTTTTTAGATGTAGACCATCAAGATGACTCAACTGAGTTTATAGAGGAGCACATTGAGTACCACGAAATAGAAGATGACATGAGTCCATCACATGATAGTAAACCCAATACAGTTGTTGGGGCTATTGATTTATCCATACATGATGCTCATTTCGAAGGAAATGGTGATCAAATTGAAGATGAAGATGAGGAAGATGCTATGTCATTAGAAGCAGAAAGCTCTAATGATTTGGATTCGGCAGGTCTTAGCCAACAATATAATAAGAAAGTTGTGGTTACAACACATATGAATGAAAACAAGTGGTCTCATGTTCGTAAAGGCACAAAAATAATTGTTCAGGTAGTTAAAGAAGGGTTAGGGACTAAGGGTCCAGCTCTCAGTCCTTATCCAAATCTAAGAAGCAGATTCTGGGTATGCATAATTTATTCTCGTCCATGTACATAGGCTTTTGAATTTCTCATTTCTACTGAATAATCTCGTTTAAATGCATCATGATTCCTGAGTAGTTCTTGGTTGTGCTGGATGCTAACTTTATGAAATTCGATAGTTTTCTTCTTTATCATTTTATGAATAATGGTTCAGACTGTAGCTTCTTTGAGAATCAACTTCTTCAGCTTGCAGGCAAATTAACCTGAATATATGATGAATGCAAAATTGCTTGTCTTTATTAATCATATTTATTGCATTACAGTACAAGGGACAAACTTCATAGATTTGTCAATCAAAAGTAATTATTTAATCAACGATTAAGCATCTCCTTTAGACAACTGATGTTTTATGTATCTTGCTACTGCATACCTAAGTTTAGGGGGTGTTTGGCTCTACGTAAAACTATAGAAAATAATTTTCAGAGGAAAGAGTGCCTAGTGGAAAAGAACTTCTACAGTCTCAAAGTGTTTTGTTTTGTAGGAAAATAAAAGCAGTTTTCAGACCTTGTTTGATATGTAGAAAAAGAACTCAAAAATTTGTTTTACATATTCTCTTAATATATTATTTCATTATTTAAAAAAACTATTTTATATTCATCTTATATATATATATATATATATATATATATATATATATATATATATATATATATATATATATATATATATATATATATATATATTATTTATATGCAAGGATTTAAGTGTCGTGGTACGGAGTTGTGTCGAAAACTTGCTGGCAAGGTACGACACAGTGCGTGCCGAGCAGTGCCGATGAGTGCCAGTCACAAAAAATACATGTGTGCCGACACATAATGTCATGAAATTTTTATTTTCTTTATCAACAATTTTTTTTAAATTACTTATTAGGTATCTTTATCAAATCTTTTGAACTTTATTAAGAAAATTACTTAGTTTTTTAAAGAAAAGAGGGTTTTCAGCTGTGCTATCGGCCGGTATCTTGTTGGCATGATACAGCACGGTGGATATGGATCATGCCGATGGATACTGAAATCCTTGTTTATATATAACAAATTTTTGTTTATGTGCTATATGTTATGTTTTATTTTACTATTACTATATATAATATACTGTGTCATATAATTTAATATTAGGTTAACAATTATATAAAGGGTAAATTACACTTTCGGTCCTCAAACTATGAGGTGTGTGACACTTTAGTCCTTGAACTTAAATTCGTTGCAATTTTTGGCTCGAACTATGAGGTGTGTGACATTTTAGTCCTCAAACTTTAATGAATTGCAATTTTTGGCGAGAACTATACGGTGTGTGACACTTTAGTTCTCGAACTTTCTGAATTGTTGCAATCAGGTCCCACAACCTAATTTTTCTTGAATAAGTATTTGATGAATTACCGACCGTCCCTAGCGCAAGTGGCAAATGCTTGGCGGTTGGTATCCGAGGTCCCAAATTCGAAGCCTAGTTGCTTCACGATTTCCAGCTAAGTTTATTTCTAAAAGAAATTGACGAAGCGGGTAGCATGCTACCTTTCTCTCAAATTTTTTTTTTTTTTGATAAATTATTAATATCGAAGTGATATAGCATTTTAATTATTGCTGCATCATCAAGTATGATATTGTTACAATTCAGAAAGTTCGAGGACCAAAATGTCACATGCTTGATAGTTCGAGCTAGATTCTGCAACTAATTAAAGTTTGAGGACAAAAGTGTCACACGCTTCATAGTTTGAGCTAGAAATTGCAATGAATTAAAGTTCAAGGACTAAAGTGTCATGCGCCTCATAGTTTGAGGACCAAAAGTGTATTTACCTTTAAATAAATACTAAAACATATGAATAAATAATATATTTAAAAGAGCATAACCCATTAAAGCACTGCACCATATTAAGATCAGAAGAAGTGAGTGCGCTCCACACGTTTTAAGCATTACAGTCTGAATCGACCTCATGCACCAAGAGAGGTTTCACTACGACAAAATCCATACTTTTACGAGTGGAAAACGAAAACCTTCTTTTTCTACAAAATCTGTATAAGTATTTTATGAGAAAAAGACTTTTATGATGAACCAAACAAGCAGAAAAGCATTTGAGCCAAAAAGCATTTTCAGACAACTTTTCAGTGAACCAAATAGCCCCTTAAAGAAATCCATATTCTTCTCATTCTCCATGTTATAACCCATAAATTTTGGAATTATACTTTGGTTTATGAATTGATTTATTGATGTAATCTTGTTGACTAACTATTTTGTTGACTAACTATGCAAGTTCTGCTTCAGCTATAGACTTTTAAACTGACTATATAACTGTACTTTCTCATCTTGTGCCCAGTTCCACCGAGAGCTTATAAGTCAAAATTCAATCTCTCAAACCCACCCCACCCCCCCTCCCTCGTTATTATTATTACTATTTTTTACTGATTAGAGGAATCGGTGAGAAATTTTCCTGTAAATTCTACAGATCTTGATTGCTCGGTGCGACAGAATTGGAGTCTCAAAAAAGATTACAGGGGTTGAGCGGACACGCTTAAAAGTCATTGCAAAAACATTGCAACTGCCGGGTTTTGGTTTAACCGTACGAACAGTTGCTGCTGGCCATTCTTTGGAGGAATTACAGAAAGACCTTGATGGCCTGTTTTCTACCTGGAAAGGCATAGTCGAACATGCGAAATCCGCTGCACTAGCTGCTGAAGAGGGGGTAGAAGGTGCTGTTCCAGTAATATTACACAAGGCAATGCGTCAGACTTTATCAGTTGTGCAGGATTATTTTAATGAAAAGGTGGATTATCTATATTTGAATTTTTATTAGATGAAAAATTCAACTGACCTTCCCTCTTAAATGGTTGTGACTTGTGACCCATTTGAGGAATTCTAGTCTTAATGTATGGTTTCTTTGCCTCAGGTCAAGAGTATGATTGTCGACTCTCCTCGAACGTATCATGAAGTAAGGAATCTAATCATTCATTGACTAACTTCTAGTTAGAAATATTTTGTCAGCCTGTACATACTTAAATTATATACGTAAAAAGATTTTTGAAACAACGACATTACTCAGCAGTAAATAGATTAATTGGATTGTTTTTTTGGTTTGCTACTTCTCTAACAAAGTGGTATAACTTATTCTGTATTTTTCAGGTCACCAGGTATCTCCAGGAAATTGCACCTGACCTTTGTAAACGTGTTGAGTTGTATGACAAGAAAACTCCAATATTTGATGAATACAATGTTGAAGAAGAGATAAATGGTATTCTTAGTAAAAGGTAAGATCATTTGATAATCTGTACATATTTCTCCTAACTTAATGACTTTGAAGGTAATGGTTTTGTTGTCTGCCATTTCGAATTCAAGGTTTAGAATATTAGTGATATTGATAGATTTCCTGTGGTTCCTCCATCTTCAAGATATTCGTGCTTACAAATTATCATTTTTTATGCCCAAAAGATCCCACTTGGCTGAGGGCCTTTTTGTTTGCCCATAACTGATTTTCAGGTTTAAAATGGCCTTCCGTCTACCGCTGTTTGTTTGGTAGGAAATCAATGGCTTTAGAATTTTAGTTATCCCACTTTGTGTTTGTTTTACTGAACATTTTCACATTAACACTTCAGTAAAAAATAGTTACAACAGTTAATTTATTATTATTATTTTTATCTCTTTCTCTCCTGTAATTGGCTTCACCACCACCTAGGTCGAAGTCAATTACGGCGTTTTGGGAAAGTGAAGTTACGGGATAATTTAAGTTATGGTGAACGGAAGTGAGCATTTATGGCTGAAACAACTTCACCCGCTCCACTTTCGATCGTGCTATTAGAGGTTATTTTTGGATTACTCAACTCTTCTGGACGAAGTACTATTAGAATGTCCTTCTGTTTTACTATGGATGTTAAGATCTGCTTACTTAGCTTTTGGCTAAGTTGGAATTCTCATTTCAACACTTGGCATCCTCATTATTCAACGTGCCTATTACCTACATGACCTCGAGATTGATTTGTTTGCCATGAGAGCAAACTCCTTCCATGTTTTGGCATGGTCAGCGTGCCTCTAATTTTCGTATGTAACATGGACCAATCATTATAGCATTGTTTAATCTATAATTAAAATAGTTGGCATATTATCGGTGTTCTATTTGACATGACGTATATTGGGATTGGGCATATATACTCCTTACAATCATAGGAAGGTTGTATTCTTACTTTAAGACTATTAAAAATTCGATCTGAGATGCTTTATCTTTTCTAATTTTGGATGGAAAATGGGTGCAATTTAGGCGAGAATACTAATGGACGAGCACTATTAGAAGTATATTAGGAATGAGTGCAACAAGTACTACCGGCTGTAAAGGTAAGATACAAGGAAACCGTCTAAAATGTTTTCGACATGATGACTGAAGACTGTTCACTGCACCAGTAAGGTGAGCCATAGTACCATAACAGGAGAGGACCGTGCAACCATAGCGCTCATTTGCATGCCTTTCTCTTGCTTGACCCTTGTTGGCTTAGAACTTGGAATCAGCATTGGAGAAATTTGATACTGAGTGTCCTGTTGTTCTTAAATATTTACCATTATCACATGGTGGATGAACAGTCGGCTAAAGATCCTTATGCAGTCACTATGAGGATACTCTTTATTAAAGTAGCTGATATGAGGCTTTCTGTGTTTAGTAATAGATACATGGAACTCTTATCACTATGGATATTGACTTGGTAAGAACTTCTTGCAATGGCAACTACTGGATTTAAGCTACCATATATAAATGAATTTCCATGCCTTAAAGAGATATTTTATGGGAATTTTGGAAATCAGGTTCTTAAAAGAGGTGATCGGACCTCAGGACTTTGTGTATTGACATGTTACATATAGGGTACTTGCTTAAAATAGTGGAATCACGGTCAACTAGGTAAGATAACTTTTATGATGTCTGTGGATAATCCCATCTGCAATTGAATGGTGACATGTAGGGTTAGCATCAGGGTTTCCTACAATCTATCTGTGCTCTAATATATTCCTTTGGCACATTTTTACGTGTCATATCCAAGGATTTAAGTGCCGTGGCACGGGGTCGTGCCGAAAACTTGCCGGTACGGTACGGCACGGTGTGTGTCGAGCCGTGCCAATGAGTGCCGGTCACAAAAATACATGCGTGCCGACACATAATGGCATGAAATATTTATTTTTTTTAGCAACAAAATTTTTTAATTGCTTATTATGTATCTTTATCAAATATTTTGAACTTTATTAAGAAAATTACTTAGTAATTTTAAGAAAAAAAAGTTTTGAACTGTACTATCGGCACGGGGGCTGTATCGTGCCGATATCTTGTTGGCACGGTACGGCACGGTGGATACGGCCCGTGCCGATGGATACTTAAATCCTTGGTCATATCTCATAAACACAAAGTCAATACAAAGTTCATAGTTGTAGTTTCACCATATGCTTATTATCACCTTTTCTTTTGTAGGGTTCCACTATCCAATGGTGGCTCTTTAGTGATAGAACAGACTGAGGCTTTAGTTTCAGTTGATGTAAATGGCGGTCACAGTATGTTGGGACAGGGAACATCCCAAGAGAAAGCTGTTTTAGATGTCAATCTTGCAGCAGCAAAACAAGTATGTTTACATTTTGGCAACTAGAGAACTCGTGATTTGGTCGGTGAAAAATAAAAATGCTATCTAACATTGTTATATAACTTATTTTAATTGGCTAATAATTTATTACATCTCTTAACTAATTTTATAACTTGTTTTTTGTTTTTTTTTTAACGTTCATGCTATGTTCTTTTTGTCTGTATTTTGGATGAAATGTCCTGGCTTAAACAGATTTAAAGCTTTGCTACAGCATCCTACACTGAATCCATTTTGGATAGAAAACTATAAACAATTAATCAACCTATGTGGTGTATTAGTGTATTTTTGTGTTGTTTAAAATATTTGGTTACGAAAAATGACAAAAAAGTGCTTACCTACCACCTGTCTTGCCTTATAATCCTATATCACACATCACTTTCTCTGTGTCAGTTGCTGGCTCATTATGTTAGGATTAGCAATAAGTTGCTTCACATATTCTAGTCCTAGCAGGAAGTGGAGTCATCAACAGGACGAAACTGAAAACAATGTCCTAGATAGATGTCAATTATATTGTTGCTTCACATAAGTTGCTGGCTCATGATCACAAAGTCAATTAATATCAACAGTCATCAAATCTTGCATAAGACAAATGCTTGGATTCCATTTTAATTTTGTTTAATAGATGTCAATTATATTGTCCTGCTAAATCTTATATATGTAATCAAGTACCTTGCTGACGTTTTTTTCTTTCTTTCTTTTTTTTTCTTGGGTCTCAGATTGCGAGGGAGTTGCGCCTAAGGGATATTGGCGGCATCATTGTTGTGGATTTTATTGATATGGTTGATGATTGTGAGTAAGATGATCTCTGAGGACAATTTTTCACCTTGCATCATTTTCTTTTTTATCGACTGGAGCTAGTTTCCCTCTTTTTTATCCATTTCTTGATAAGAAACTCCATGCAAATAACCTGCAAAGTAGATATATTATTTTGTTGTCTAATAGAGGTAGTATCGATTTGCTTGGCTTTTTTAAGTCACAAGGAAAAGGATTCGTGTACCAGCTCCAACAGTTAGTTTATAAGGCTCTGCTAAATAATAAGATATGAGAATCTACTTCCTATGCTGCACTTGGAAACCAGTTTTAACTAAGCATTCATAGTATCAATGGTGCTCTTGCATTATTACTTGTAAGTAAAAGACTTCCTCATAAACTTTTGTAGTATCAATTGTGTGCTCTCGTTATTATTTTAAGCAAAAAACTTTAATGTCTAACTCCCTTTTCTCAGCAAACAAAAGGTTAGTTTATGAAGAAATGAAGAAGGCAGTTGAGAGGGACCGATCGACGGTGAGAGTCTCAGAGTTATCAAAGCTTGGATTGATGGAAATAACCAGAAAAAGGGTATGAAATTTGGCTTAAGATTTATCTTTTCTCCATTCAGCATGTTTAACTGGATTATTAGATTCAAGTTTGTTCTTCAAATATCTTTGTAAATTCTGCAAACCTTCTTTCAGTACATTAAAAAAAAAGTGTTTCTTTAAGTTGGAATTACACTTTTGTTTAGCTAGCAGTTAATCTACCTTTTTATATTAAGTAAATATTACAATAATCTGGATGAACATAGACATAGGATTACCTGATTCTTTTCTAGTTATGTTAGGCTCTAGTTATATTTAGATATTCTATTAATGATGTTGCAGGTTCGTCCAAGTGTTTCATTCATGATTAGTGAACCCTGCATTTGTTGCCATGCTACTGGGCGTGTTGAAGCCTTAGAAACATCCTTTTCAAAGATTGAGCATGAAATTTGCCATCTTCTGGTTAGTTCTTCAATTCGTGCTGATTATTTACGTTGCTCTAGGTTTATCATGTAAAATGCATATCCTCGTGATCAAGCTTAGCGATAATGCACGAAAGCTTGAAGGTAAAAATGATGTTTCCTGTTCACTACAAAGTTGGCTGTGCTGTGGCACAGAGCGTGTCATCACAAGAAGGCATGGAAAGTGCTGCTGAACGCTGCAATATTTCACTGACACGTATATCAGTTTCTTTGATCCTTATGGAGACGATTTATATGCAGAAGCAGGGCTGCATATCAACCAAATCCTGGATCTGGCCTTGCTTCTCCTATTGTCCAGCGAAATGGAGCCACATGGTCCTTAATATAAGTTGTATACAGTGCACTTACTGAACTAAACTAAGACGCCTTTTTCTTAACAAAGTCATAGTTAACTAGTTTTTTCTGGTGGGTTCTGCTAAACTTTATCTTGTTCATTTGTTTATAGAATTTAATTGCAGGACATCGTCTGATCTTAGTTTTGCAGTTCATTTGATCAATGTACCCAATCCTATTTATCATGTATATTTCTTTTCTTTTCTGTTTTTAATCTATTGGGAACCATTTCTTGTAAAACTCGTAACAAACTGTGCTTGGTATCACTTGCCGTAGAATTGTCAGCCATGTTTTTCTTGTTTTATATTCCAATACATAATCATCATTTTATTGTTCAAATCAGGTTGCTTCAAATAAGAAGCCGGATCCTGAAAGTCCAAAATCGTGGCCGCGTTTTGTGTTAAGGGTGGACCGTTACATGTGCAACTACCTCACATCTGGGAAGAAGACTAAGCTAGCAGCTTTGAGTAGTTCTCTCAAAGTGTGGATTCTGTTAAAGGTATTATCTACTATGTGCATCTCCTCCGTATGCGCTTTAATTATTTGTCAACATATCTTTCTAATTATGAAACCCTCAATATATGTGTTTTTTTTTTTTTTTCAGAATATTCCATGAAGTTGGATCAGTAATAAAATGGTTTGTCAGAGAATTCACAGTATATTTACTAAGTAGAGAATGTAAGTTAATAAAGTCATGAGGACCATGAAGTTCTGAGCTGAGTATTCTAAAATTAAACAACATGATAATTAAGAGGTTTGGTGGGATGCCTATGCGGTTTATGGATGTATTAAAATAAATCATTTCAAAATAGTAGTAAAGAACCTACTTAAGAAATTCATCATAGTTGAATTTTTTGCCATAAAAATTCTTACTGATACCCGAGGTCCCTAGCGCAAGTGGCAAAGGACTTGGTGGTTGATACCCGAAGTCTCGAGTTCGAAGTCTAGTTGCTTTGCATTTTCAGCTAAATTTATTTCAAAATAAACGAAGCGGGTAGCATGCTACCTTTCTCTCAAAAATTTTCTTTTTTTTTCTTACTGGAATAAGAGAAGATTTTCACCACTCTATTTATTCTCGGAAATGCAATGTTTCCCTCTGAAAGTGACCTTTAAAGCCGTGTAATAAATTCAGGTAGCAAGAGGGTTTTCTCGTGGGACGTTCGAGGTCAGGCCATTCACCGACGACAAGGTAGATGATGACCAACAGGTTACTATCTCGCAATTATGGCCTGCGGAAGCTAGAAATCGCATTCCAAGAAGCAAACTCACCCTTTTCCCCATCAAGAAATGGAAGACCCGAGGAAAATGAAAAAGATCACCAAGCTCGTTGCGGTGTGGCATGAGAAGCCCTACTAGCTGTTGTTATCTACAATTTTGCCTTTGTTTTGCAATCTATCCATATTTTTGTCTTCTCCAAGTGCTTTCTTTTTCCGCTCATTTGTATTTAATTTGTTGTATGGAAAATTTTCTCAATTTATGTTTCATTTTTGTAGGAATCATGTTTTCAGTGATGAAAGATCTTCATTAGCATAACACAACTCAAATGTAATAACAGAAGGATTGTCATTTACGTTAGTTATCAGAATGTAGCATTGTTCGTCATGCTTCGGTTGAAAGCCCTAGGAGCTGAACCTATTCATTTTGTTTAGACAAAAACTAGAAATCATATATATCATATGTCCATTGTGTTTTCTAATGTAGCCGCGCCGGATGTACTCTTACAGCTATTTGTGTCATGTTGGCACTTCATGCTATTTGAGTTTATTACATGTAACAATAATATATATTATCATAGCTTATTTTGTGTATCCTGATTCCATTCACTGTTCTGATTTTCTTTCCTTTTTTCTCTATGAGATAGTATGTTCACTGGAGAAAGAAGTGCAAGAAAGAGGGCTCAAAGGAGACAAGTGCAGGTAGCTTGCGCAATGTACTACAATTGACACTTACTTGATGGCTCAGGCTTGTTTGGATGCATGAACAGGTTATCTGGTAGTACTGTTGTGCTTTGTAACTTTGTGAGGGCCTCTTTGGACTTTGGATGTTTTTTTTGGATATGTATAGTATACTGGATCTTTGCAAATTAGCAAGGTCGCAAAATGAGACAGTATTTGATACTTGCTAGAGGGCTTCGAAGATTATTTGGTTGAACTGGATCTGTTCCGGTACAAAATGGGCGCGAAAATGGAGTTCGAAAACACTTTCAATAAAAACTATCTGTACACTTCTGGATGCTCGGAAGACGGTCGTGGGTGCCCAAAAATGTCGTGTGGGTCAGACGGTTCGATTTGCCCTGTGGACGCTCAGAAGGTTTCAAGCGTAGTTTCGAATGCCCAAGAAGTAATTCAGATGTTCAATTCGAGTGCTGAGGTCATTGTTCACACAATATTTAGGATGTCCGAAATCTCTTGTGGATGTTTGAAGGTGGTATGAATAAGGTCGACAGGTCTAGAAGCGGTAAACAACTGACTCATCAATGAGGTTTTGGATGCCTGAAAGTGGTTCCGGACGCTTGAATCTTGTTTCGAGGTTGTGGATGTCTGAAAGTGGTTCAGGGCGCTTGAATCTTGTTTCGACGTTTTGGATGCTTGAAAGTGGTTCTGGGCGCTTGAATCTTGTTTTGAGCTAAGGGATTTGTTTTAACAATTTCTTTTGGTTTAAGAGGTTGAAAGGCAATTATTGCATTCCTATTAGATGACCCTCACCCCCAGCTGCTCTTTTTTTATTCCTAGAAGAGAGAAACCTTGGGCTCTCTCTCTCTCTCTCTCTCTCTACACCTTTTCTATTTCTCTCTCTAGTGGATTCTAGGTTCCTATAGCTCTAATTGGATTTTTACTTCTCCCTAGTGATCTCTAATCCTTTTTAAGCTGACTTTTGAGTTGAGGATTGAGGAGGAGAGCTCTTGGAGAAACCCATCTGATGCTCCAACCAATTAATATATAGAAAAGGTGAGATTTGAGGTTTTGGAGGTTGGGATATGAATCTTTTGAGGTGATTTCCCTAGTAGTTATGATGTTGTTACGAATTTTAGAAGTGGTTACGCTAGGAGTGAGTTTTGGCTGAGAATTGATGTGGGAATTATCCTTGTTTAGGGCTGTGAGGAGGTCAAGAGAGCTGAGCATGCGGAGTAACATAAGTTGAAAGTGATTTGGTGGGTATTTATTGTCGAAAGTGGTGAACTAATCTTTATATCTATTTTAATCTTGTCCTAGTTGAAATTGCTCTATTCAAATAGAGCATGATATCCATATTAGTAGATTGCTTTTCATCATATCTTGCTATATATAGAAGTATATGAAAGAAAGATTGACACTTGAATTGTAAACTAGATTGACATATTGGAAATCTACTTGTTAGTACCTTTCATGCACCATTTCCTTGAGATTTTTTTCCATGTCATAAATCATGTGACAGTGATATGAGACTGATGGATATGAGCTTATGTGAAAGTGATATGAGACTAATTAATTTGCATGTGAGGCTATGTGAAAGTGTATGTGAAATGGAAAGTTCATTGGATCTTGTTCATCATGGCATGCGATTATAGCCTGTTAAGAGCCAAATTGAGCTCAACTATTTATGTATCTTCATGTGGGGTCACTCCCCAACGAGATGGCCCTTCGGAGGTAGAGTCGCGCAACTATTCGTTTCTTCAAGCTGGCTTATTCGTTGTGACTACTTGACGCATAATGAGACATGGTTTCTTATTATCAGTACTTCAATTTTGTAGAGGCATGATAGTAGTTATTGGTTGATGGCTTATTGTATCACATTACTATTTATTTTATTTATAGCTTATACTATCAAATTTTGTAGAGGCATGATAGTAGTTATTGGTTGATGGCTTATTGTATCACATTACTATTTATTTTATTTATAGCTTATACTATCAATGCCTTGAATAGACATAGTGGAAGTCGTCACTATCGTTAACTATATAACGTCCCCACCTACTAAAAATAATAACTTATTGGGTCTAAATCACCCGTCCAAAATACTTAAGCCCAACTTATTATTATTAACGTTTGTGATCTCATATATTTCCAATCAAAATCTTGTTTCCATCCAATGTGGGACTTTTGGAACGGTTACAAACTCTTCCAGTTTAAGCATTAGGTCCAAACCAGATTATATCCAAATAAGAAAACAGTTACTAATTAGCTTTCACACTTCTACACCATAATAGTTCTGAAAATCTTAAGCCAATATCTCTACGATCATAATTATAACGACATAATCCGCTAGCAATAATAACTTGTTGGGTCTAAATCACCGACCCATAATGCTTAAGTCCAGTTTATTATTACTATTGTGCGGCCTCATATATTTTCAATCAGAACTTCTTTTCTATTCAATGTGAAATTATTAGGGCGTTACAAACTTAGGGCCTCAAACAAAAGAAATAAAAGTTTGAGGTGTTACAAACTATACCCACTTTAAAATATTTTTCAATAGTTCTGACTCCTTTCAATTGTATTGTTTTTTCTTTCAGAGCCCTCAACATCAGCTGGTGATCGTAATATTGGGATTGCGAGCTAGATAGTAGTTTCTACCTCAAACAAGTTCTAGTAGGTGACCCTATGATGTGAGATGTACTATGCTGTATATAGGGGTGTAAAACGGGTCGGGCGGCCCGTGGCCCGCCCGGTCCGGCACGACTTCGGGTCGGGCCGTGGCCCGGCACAATTACTGTAGCTTCGTGCCGGGCCGGCCCGATCCAAACTTTTGGAGCATGTTGGGTCATTACTTCAAGGCCCGTCGGTCCGGCCCGTGACGGACCTGGGCTGTGCCGGGCTAAGGTGCAGGCCCGCGGCCCGACACGGCACGACCATGTGGGCTGTGCCAGCACAGCCCGGACCCCAAGGCGCAAGGCAACTTGCCTTAGGCCTTGGGGTTAACTCTTGGGGAAAAGAGCTCTTCTTGGCTCTTCTCCCCATGAGCCTCTTGGAGAAAAGTGCACTTCTTGACCTTTCTTCCCATGAGCCCTCCTCCCAAGATCTTTATGGTACTTTGGGAGATGTGGTTTTCGTCCAATGGATCAAAATTTTATGGTCCATTGGACCAAAACCTTTTTTCAAATTTATTTTTTTAAATAAAAATTTATAAACAATTTTTTAAAAATTTAAAATTTTGTTATTTTATAATTATTTTTATAATTTTTTTTTTTATTAAATTATAAAATTAAATAGAAATAATTTATTTATTATATATATATATAAAGTCCGGCTAGAATACTATCGATAGCACCAAGCAATTGGTGCTATCAAGTTTTTAGCCCTTGGATGAAAAGATGTGCGGTTGGGATTATAGTGGTCCCCTGAGATTTTTACTATTTAACCAACCACCTAGTAAATCCTAGGGGATCATTATCATCCTAACCACACATGCTTTAATCCGAAGGCTAAAAACTTAATAGCATCAATGACTTGGTGCTATCGATATTATTCCAGCCTAATTATATATATATATATATATATATATATATATATATATATATATATATATATATATATATATATATATGAGTTGAATTGGAATGCTATCCATAGCAAATGACCTCCGTTGCTGCCAATTTATTTTTTTGATGGAGCTTCCATATTGACGATCGGCGTTGTTGAACATGATCTAAACCACCGGAAGTATTTAGAAATCAAATTTCAAATCTTTTCGACATTATTGGCCTAATAATCAAATAGTTGCAAAATTTGTAATTTTAATAATAGATATGAATCTTTTGCTCGTTTAATGGTGTAAAAAAATCTAAATTAATTATATTTTGATTAGAAAATTTTTTAAACTATTTAAAATAAGATCTATACTCTCGATCTTGATTACAAGACTACTATCATCATTTTTTGAAAAATATTCATTTTCAGCCGTTCATTTTTGTGTCAATTTGATGGACAAGAAATGAATATTGAAAAAGTATAAAATTTAATTTTCAGATAGTTTAAATAGCCTAGATTATATTTAACGGTGCTGATCGTCGTTTTGAAAGCTCCATCATTGAAAACAAATGGGTGCTAACAGAGCCCGTTTGCTATCGATAATATTACAACCTAACTATATATATATATATATATATATATATATATATATATATATATATATATATATATATATATATATATATATATATATATATATATATATATATATATATATATATATATATATATATATATATATATATATATATATATATATATATAGCGAGTCCAGATACTATCCTTTTAGGAGGACAAAATCCTTTATCCTCTTAAGTCATTTTATATGATAGGGATTTCGAATCGATGATCAAAACTGTTAAAGTTGATCTAGAGTATTTAAAGCATCTAGAAACTAAATTTTATAAATTTTAAAAACCGTTTTCATAGTGTCAAAGGATCACAAAATCCATAGTTTTTAACGGCCTATATGAGGCGGTTGCTAGTTTAACGGTGTAGAGCAATTCAAACCGCATGAATTTTTGATAGAAAATTCTTTTTACTATTTAGATAATGTTTGATAACTCCGATCATAAATTTAGAAAATCTAACATCTATTTTCATAAGGTTGTTCGTTTTTAGCTGTTCATTTTTCAACTATTCGATGAACTTGAAAATAATTTTTAAAATTTATAAAATTTAGTTTCTAGATGCTTTAAATACTCTAGATCAACTTTAACGGTTTCGATCATCGATTCAAAATTTCTATCATGTAAAACGACTTGGGAGGACAAAGGACTTTGTTCTCCTAAAAGGATAGTAGCTGGACTCTATATAGAGCTAGGCTACTACTATACTATTGGTAACACGCACCCTAGGGAGCCACTATCAGACTAACCGCACATTTTTTAGGTCGAAAACTAAATAGCACCGATGACTTGGTGCTATTAATAGCGTAGTAGTCTAGTTCTATATATATTAAGCTTTCGACCCTTGGATGCAGGAATGCACGGTTAGGATGATAGTGATCTCCTAGGATTCAATGGGTGGTTGGTGAAAAAATATGATCTAAGAGGTAAAAATGGTCAAAGTGATGGATCTAACGATGAAAAACTTGGTAGCACCAAGTGCTTGGTGCTATCGATAGCATAGTAGCCGGATTATATATATATATATATATATATATATATATATATATATATATATATATATATATATATATATATATACACATACATGCCATGTGTATGTAATTTTGCAAGTTAGTTGGTTCGAACTATTAAAAATATGCAACTAATTTATTTAAAACGCACAAATACAACATTCATGGGTCTCGATTGTGACTCGACCTAACCAGTCTCATGCTACTTCGAACATGACTCGGCCCAATGCGACCTTCCGCCGTTTCAAACATAATTTGACCTGATTTGATCTATCACCATAAATGTAACGATCAGGCCCACTAGCAATAATAACTCGTTGGGCCTTAACCACAACCCAAAATGCTTAAGTCTAGTTATTATTATTAGTGTCCATGTCTTTTATATACCCAATCACAATCCCATTCCGATCCAATATGGGACTATTGGGGTGTCACAGACTATCCCTGTTTAGGCCTGACGACCTCGTCAGCCCAAACACACACACAATCCAAAATCACAATGCGATGTGAAATTTGTCTCGCTAACCTTATTATTCAGACCTTTGATATAACTCGTCACCTTGTCTTTTAGATTTTGGCTCGGCCGAGACTCGTCACACACTTTCGGCTGGTGATTGGCTCTGATACCAAATGTAACGATCTGATCCACTAGCAATAATAACTCGTAGGGCCCAAACCACCGACCCAAAATACTTAAGCCCAATTATTATTGTTAGTGTCTATATTTCTTATATACCCAATCACAACCCCATTCCCATCCAAACATCGGACGAGAATAGGATTGCAATTGGGTTTATAAGAAACCATGCACATGAGTAATAATAACTAGCTTAAGTTTTTGGAGTACAGTGATTGTTTCATATAATTACATTTGGTATCAAAGCCAATTACCAGCCGGAAGTGTATGACGAATCTTGACTGAGCTAGGATCTGAAGGACAAGGAGAAAGGTTATGTTAGTGTCTGAATGACAAGACTAGCAGACAAGTCTCACATCGCCGGATGATTTTGGATTGTGTGTGTGTGTGTGTGGACTGATAAGGACGTTAGGCCTAAACGGAGAGAGTTTATAACACCCAATATTCTCACATTGGATGGAAATAAAATTATGATTGGGCATGAACATAAGTAATAATAACTGGGCTTACGTATTTTGGGCCGGTGGTTGGGTCAAGCGAGTTATTATTGCTAGTGGGCAGGTCGTTACAATAAAGCAGAATGCTGATCCCTTTAAGCCAACAATAATGAGTATACTTGAATATTTAGTATTGTAAACAATATTTGGCCTCCAAATCGTTTTTTCCAATAAATACGTTACTGTAATAAATCATAGCAACTAAGATTTTGAAGGAGCTATAATCAATCTCCTAGCTAACAATAAAGATATCGTTTGAACATCGGAATAAGTTATATAAGAATATTTTATTTAATATAAAATTTTTTAATGTGATTATAAAAAGAGCAATGCTACATGTACATCCCGAAGGGGTGTACATCATACACCTCCACCATTTTAATGATGGCGATATTTTTTACGGTCACATCAAGTGACCCATCATCACACCCCCACCCTTAGATGGGTGGGGTGTATGATGTACACCCCGAAAGGGGTGTACACACAGCATTTTCCTTATAAAAAATGAGTTTGATTTTTACTCTTTACAAAATCTTAATATTTATGATTTGATAGACTAACATAATATATTTTATTTTTAAAATGGCATCTAATTATAGATGATTGATCACACTCATCTACCAAATATGCATATTTCTTAAATAAATCATAGCCAACAATAATGAGTATACTTGAATATTTAGTATTGTAAACAATATTTGGCCTCCAAATCGTTTTTTCCAATAAATACGTTACTGTAATAAATCATAGCAACTAAGATTTTTAAGGAGCTATAATCAATCTCCTAGCTAACAATAAAGATATCGTTTGAACATCGGAATAAGTTATATAAGAATATTTTATTTAATATAAAATTTTTTAATGTGATTATAAAAAATGAGTTTGATTTTTACTCTTTACAAAATCTTAATATTTATGATTTGATAGACTAACATAATATATTTTATTTTTAAAATGGCATCTAATTATAGATGATTGATCACACTCATCTACCAAATATGCATATTTCTTAAATAAATCAAAAAAAAAATTGAATAAGATATTTATGTATCCAAATAGAATCAAAAGAAAAATCTTGTAGAACAAAGTTTAACATTGGATAATTTATTCTGACATTCAATCAAATAGGTTCTAAAGGTTTTCATTAGCAAATCCAATCTAAAATTTTGTTTTTTTGTCCCTAAGGAGACATTGACAATCATAATATGCTAAAATAATGCATTTTAGCTAGGAGATAATAAATTTATCATATTCTGAAAAAAACAAATATCCATCCAATCATATTCCTTATGTACTAATTAGTGCATACTTGTTGAATAAACAAAAAAAGAGAGGTGCTAAACAAAATGTACATTCATCCAAATTGGCCCAAAATGGCTCAGCCATAAGATACAATGAGACAGGTAAACCATTGCAAATCCTCTTGAACAAAAATATGTACATCAATGTATGCCAAAAACAACTTATATACAATGAGCGAAAAGAAGAGAACACCACAATGATACAACAACTTTTAATTCAAAAAACCAAAAAGGCCTTTACATTTCACTAACCTTTTTCAAACTCCTATTCTTCATGAAGCGCAAATCGGACGTTAACTAATTAGTAAGAGAAGTAAGGCCCTTTGTATCAATACTAAGGGGAGCGCAAAAAAGCTCTACGCTGAAGCCTAGCAACAGTAAGCTCCATATTTCTTTTAATCATATCTTGCAATAATCTTTTCGACGTCGCTGCAGCTTTAGTTGGGCCAGGATCGACCCGCGAAGCTATATGACAGACTATATTCCTTAACTCCTCTGAGGTTCTTTTCCTTGGTGGGTCCCTCAGCAAATCCAAAAGATCGTGGGCCCTCTCCCTCGCCTTCTCTGTCCCCTCTATGCTCAACAACAGAAGCCCCGGAATTGGCCCTTCATTGAGAATAAGGTCCCTATATTTCTCCCTACAATTCCGACACAGAGAAAGCAACACGCCGACTGCATACTCTGCACTAAGCAGAGAACCATCTTCGACGGTCTCCACTAGGGTTAAAATGCCTTCATCAAATTCAGTGATTGGTTCAGTTTCCCCTTCAGATTTGGAAAGTATTTCCAGGAGGGCAGTGGCCTTTTCTGCGAATTTGGAGTATTTCTTGCAGTCTTTGAGAAGGGTGAGGAGAGGCTTGACTGCTTCGATAGGGAGAGTAACAGAGATGTCTTTGCAATCAGAGAGGTTATATAGGGTTGTGACAGCATCGACTTTTCCTTGGATGGTTCCTGATCTTAGGATATTTGCAAGAAGGGGAATTGCCCCGGAAGTGGCGATTGGTGGTTTGTTTGATGGTGAAGCTGAGAGTGTGAGCACTGCTGCGGTGGCCAGCTCTCTTAGGCTGTTGTTTTCAGATCTTAGGAGATTTACTAGATGGGGAAGAGCACCAATCTTCACAATAGTATCTTTGTTTCTGAAAAATGTAAATAAAAATGAAATTGAAAGTAAGGAAAAGCACATTTGAGTTAAAGTAGGCTAGTATTAATAGTGATTGAAATGCGTTTTTGAATAAAAATGGTAAAAACGTATAGAACTTACCTGAACTACGGACCATTTTGAATTGGCTATCTGACCTTTCAAAATTTTGATTTTACTATCAAACCTTTCAATTTGTTTGATTTGAGTTATTCAATAACACTTTGACTTTAAAATTTAAGCTAATTGTTTACTTTAATAAATTTGTAGTTGAGAGAATTGTCTAAAATATACTAACCAAACTTGTAGAGGTAAACAATGCATTGAAATTTTGAAGAGAAGGTGCTGTTGACCGACTCAAATCAAACAAATTGAAAAGTTGGGTAGTAAAATCAAAATTTTGAAAGGTTGAATAGTCGAATCAAAATGATCCATAGTTTAGATAAGTTTTGTACGATTTACCAAAAAAATATTGTGACTGAAATGTTAACCCTATCAAGTCAAGATTGACGATGAAGCATTTGCACTAAAAATCCGTCGATTTAACATGATTAAAAATGATTTTAGATATCCAGAAACCAAAAATTATGTCCTATAATCTCTTTTCTTTCAACTATGCCTCAAATGAGAAAATGGGAAGTACCACCAATTAAGCTAGCATGTTAAAATATGGTTCTAGTTGAGTGATTTAATAAGCAAGCTATTGATCTTGTGCTAGGCAAGCATATGAAAAGAAATTTTATCCAGATCAGATGATTTCACACTGATAACTTAACAAACTCCTGTATTTCCTATTGATATACCGGAGAGTAATTCTATGAAGTGGTCTCTTTCTTCTACATGAAGATGGCCTTCATGCATAAGGAAAGAAACTTGTCCATTACATATATTAGATATTGACTATATTAAAATTAAGACCTAGAGCCTTATTAGGCAGTTCTCTGGGAAGTTAAACGAAATTGTAGCTTCAAGTTAAAAGATTCGATACATGTAGAGCCACGAAACAAAGTTTTATGGAGATGATTGAAGGTTAGGCATCATAGCAGAAAAACTAACACCAAATGATCGAGAAAGAAGTCAAATTAGAACTTCTATAAAAATGCTTTGCTTTTAGAAGCAAGAGAAACCAGAAAACACAATGATTACCGACCTTCAATCACCATCTATTAAGTTCTTTCTCAGGAAAAAAATGAAGAAAAATACATCTATTGAACTGAGCCACAAGCTAGATTCCAATGATTCAATTAGCATGGTTATATATACATGCTCAGACAGTCTGACTAGTGTCCTTCCAAAGCTAATTACAAATATTTTGAAGCTCATTAGTACATAACATGTTCAACCTACATGCCACAGAAGAAAGTTACAAATATTTTGAAGCTTATTAGTATGTAAAATGTTCAACCTCTAGGCATCTTGCTGTATCTAAATACCCATATGTGATGGGTAGAATCATATAATACATTCCCAGCATGACAGTACTGTCGAATTTTCAATTTTTTTTCTTTTATTTTTCTAAGTTGGCATGAAGTTCGGGAATATATAGTTAAATTAAGAATAATTTCTTATTGTCTTGTTCTAAATTACAAATAGTCACCCAAACTTAATAAAGTTAAAATTAAGTAATAAACAACATGAACTTTGTAATCACTTCAAGCAACTCCAAACCCTAAATTCTATTGTGTTTCCTTCATATCTATAATAATCCTATAAAACCTAATGACTAGAATGTCCTCCGGGATGATTTTGGGTTATTTGAGCCATTTGGCTTTCATGTGCTTGAAGATTAATAAGGAAATAATTACAATGTTCAAGTTGTTTGTTATAACCATTTGGTGAGCAAAGGTTTGGGCAGGTCTACCATATTTTTCCCATCAAGAAAATGTAAAATAATAATAATAATAATAATAATTTTCTCAATTTTGTAGAAGATTCTGTCACCCAAAAAGAACGATTTGATAGTAAACGGATCCACGATATAGTCTTAACATCCTCTCTCACATGCGTTATGGATATCAGGTGAACCACGCCACAAACACTGACGACTAAAGGGGTAGCAAGAGACAACAGAATAACAGATACAAGTATTTGTTATAATCGACTCTTTCAGGGAAGGGAGGGTGTGGGAATTGAAATCAGCCCTTCCGGAAAGGAAGAGGAAGAGAGGTGTTGGAGGGTTCTTAGGACTGGCTTTGATATCATGTAACCCAAAAGATTGATATGATTGGAAACAGGTCCAAAAAATAGCCTTAACAGGTTTAACTTGCATTACGGAAATTTGATAAAGTACAGTTAACTCATATTGCGGATTAACCCAAAATACATAGGACAATTTCATATATATCCCACAGAATTCTGAGAGAATCTTAGCACACTAATTCTAATGAAAAATTTTATTCTAAAATTAGATCTCTCAAAATTTTATTTGTTAAAATAGACCTGGGATGAACGGACGGCTTAAAGGCGGCGAACTATTCATTGCTTTTAAAAAAACGGTAAATAGCTCACCGTCTTTATAAAATTTTGATAATACTATAAAGACGGTAAACCATTCACCGCTTTCGTGAAACATTCACCGCTTTCCGCCCTTATGTATTTATAAAAACCTTTAACAGAATAAAGTTAAAATGGAAGTTGTAGCAAATGGTTGACAGCTTTTAGGCTTCGTTTGGGATTGCATGAAGATTACGTTACGTGCGGTAAGAAAATACGATGGAAAAAATTTTCGTACGTAGATCGCAACGTAATATCGTGTTTCGTATATTGTAATGAGTCGGTTATGATATATTTTCTGCGGTTCTACCTAAAAACACAAAAGTATATCCCTATATACTTTTGCCTCAACTCCATTTTATCTAATAGCGTTAGATGAATTTCAAGACCAAACTAGCCCTTAATAGTGGTGAATGGTTTACCTCACGGTAAATCATTCGGTGCTTTTATAATTTTGGTGAATAATTCACCGCATATATGAAAGTGGTGAACAATTTACCGTTTATGATTATTTTTATAATTTTATTTTATAGAAGACTATTTTTAAAATTATAAAATTAAATAGGATTATTTATATAAAAAAAAAAAAATTCGAATTCTGAAGTTATAAATTTATCCCTCCAAAGTTTTAATAATCAAACATATTCCTCTAAATGCTTCAAAGTTCACCACAAGTTGACTACCATTAGTTGACCGTTAATTTTTCAGCATTAGGATCGTTATGCCTTCGGAATTTATAATTTACGAATCATATAAAATGACATGAAAAAATTAGAACTAACAATTGCACAAAAAAAAAAAAAAAAAACCCGTTTTTGCCGTTCAATGGATGGAAAGGAATACAATTGCAAAACTATGCAATCTAAAATGATGCATATGCAATTAACCCAAAAATACTAAAAACAGGGGGTGGGGGTGGGGCTGAGGGTGCGGGTGAGGGTGGGGGTCGGGGTGGGGCGAAAGGTGTCACCTTTGGTTGCGAACGGCGAGGTTGAGGAGGGCAAGGAGGGCGGCCTCGCGGTCGGCGAGGTCGGGGGAGGGGAGCATGGCGACGAGGGGCTCCACCACGGCGGCGACGGCGTAGGCGGAGCGGGCGCGGGACGACGCCCGGGCGAGGCGCCGCACCTCGCGCGCCGCCTCCACCCTCGCGGCGGCGTCGCCGGCGGAGAGCCGCCGCGCCAGATCATGCACCTCCGCCGCCTTCTTCGGGATCCCGCGCTCGCTAGGGTTAGGGTTAGGGTTAGGGTTAGGGCTAGGGTTAGGGCTAGGGTTGGGGCTAGGATTAGGGGTCGGGGAGGGGCTAGGATTAGGGGTCGGGGAGGAGCTAGGGTTAGGATTTTGGCACATCGCTTGCACCCGCCTCTCTCCCTCTCGCGCGCTTTTTATTTTTTATTTTTTATTTTTTTCTCTTCTTGTTTTTCGCTGATAATTTCGCGGTAGAGAGAAGAGAGAGAAGGCGCATGGAAGAGAAAGATGCACAGAGAGTTCATCAGAGAGTATACCGTTTTGAGGACACGTGTCGTATTCATATTTGCTATCTACATATGTTTGCTGTTTCTCAGAGGTAGAGGGAAATTTCTTTCCTGCACTTGCTGTATCCGTGGCAGTGCACTCAATTTTTTTTTTTTTTTTATCAATTTTATTATTTCAATAAGAGTAATGCTACATGTACATCCTTTGGGGGTGTACATCATACATCCTTTGGGGGTGTACATTATACATCCCCACCCATCTAAGAGTGGGTGTATTTTAGGGGTCATGTGACCCCTCATCACACCCCCACCCTAGATGGGTGGGGGTGTGAGATGTACACCCCTTAGGGGGTGTACATGTAGTGTTTTCCTTTCAATAAACATGCTCTGCAGTATTTATATAATTTTTTTTTTTTTTGGAAAGAAAGATATCATACTATTTATTTCATTCATATAAAAAAAAGAGACGATGAGCCAATTTGGCCTTAAAAGAGTTAAAGACAATTTTAAAAATAGAAAAAGCCAATCACATAGAGCGACAAAACTTAGCCCACTCCTGCCCGTCACTTAGAGCGACAAAACTTAGCCCACTCATTTCTCACGTCTCAAATTCGTCTAACAAGCGTTAGGGGGTTTGAAAATTGATTCCTGAAAATCATATTATTTTTTTTCTGCCAGATCATCCACCAATAGGCTGCGACCCTGGTTAGATCTTTTGTTGATGCCTAGTGGAAACGGTTGCCTGACAGAAGCTTCCAGACACCCTCTAACCTCCATGGCAGATCCCGAGATGCGTCTACCTTAAATGTTGAACATTAGAAATCTATTGAGTATGCATCCCACCAGTAGATGATCAACAGTCTCAACTTCGCTGCCGCACTAAACACACTATTGATTTCCGGACCAACCCTTTTTAAATAGATTATCAACCATAGGTAGGAGCTTCTTAAGGGCTAACAAAGTAAAAATTCTTACTTTATATGGTATTTTCATATTCCAACCTTTTAGAAAACGAATTTCTCGTATACTCCTATCTGTGATCACCGTATGCACAGACTTAATGATGAAACACATCCGCATTCCATCTCCATCGAACTTTACCCGTCCTTTCTAATATATGGAAATTAGAAATGAGCTCCTTGAATTCTTTAATTTTGCAATCACCCCTCGGCATCCTCACCCCAACTCCTGTAAGGATCTTTCTCTATCTCTAGTCTTGGGTGGAGAGACACTTCTTGATTAAAACTCTCTTTTTTTATGCTCTTTCATAGATATTAGTAAAGAGCATCTTCAAAGAAACGTCTCCACACCACCTATCAGACCATAAGTCAATAAACTGTCCGTCTCCGAGATCGAAGCACATGCCACATTTAAAAATTTACTTAGTAGATAACACACTTCCACTATTGTGAAGCTGGTCTAAACATCATTCCTTCGCCCAAAGATTTTCTCCTCTTATGATATAAAGTTCTAACAAGAGTGTTCCATTGCAACTCCCGATATGTGAATAAGCTTCACCACTATTTCGAAAGTAAAGCATCGTTCATCAAGGCAAGATTCGTTACCCCGAGTCCTTCTTCCTTCTTATCCATGCATATATAATTCCATGCTACCATACGTGCAACTCCCTTGACACCCACTCCCTCTTTCTAGTATATCTGCTTTATTGTCTCAATCCTTTTAATTGCCTATTTTGGAGCCCTGAGAATTGAGAAAAAAAATGCATTGGTAGATTAGTTAATACTGAGTTCACCAAAGTTAGGCTACATGCTTTAGGCAGTATTTTAGCTTGCCAATCATCATTCCTTCTTTGAATCTCATCCATGATCCCTATATCGTCCTCATTGCGTAGAGCTTTGTTGGACAACGGTAACCTCAAATATTTAGTTGGAAAATTTTCCACTTTGCAACCCAAGTATTTGGCAAAACAACTATCTTTCCCATGACTACCTTCCATATCAAATAATTTCGTTTTTTGTTTATTCACCTTCACACCTGAAGCCCACTCAAATAAACACCACAAATCGAATATTCTTCACAAATTTCTTCTTTGCCTCACAAAAAAATAGTGTCATCTGTATATTGGATGAGTGTCACCAATCTATCCTCAAAGGGTCTAATACTTTTGATTAGATCATGTGTGTTTGCCGCTTCCGTCATCCTAGCTATACATTCAAATATCAGTAGAAAAGGATAAGGCAAGAGGGGATTGCCCTGGTTTACTCCCATTTTGTTTTAATTCAATTAGTGGTTGCCCTGTTAATCATCACTGCTATGTTGGCATTACAAATACACTCCTCTATCCATCTACGTCATTCGACATTAAAACCCTATCATTCCATAATCTTAAAAAGAAAAACCCATCATAAACCTTTTCAAAATCCACCTTAACCCTTACTTCCTCTATGTTTTCTTCACAACCCCACGCAACTAAACACGTCGTGATGAAGGTATAAGACAACAATCTCCCTTTAAGAAAAGAAGATTGGGATGTGGAGATAAGGTCTAGCAAGATGCCTTCCAATCTACTAGCAAGTACTTTGGAGATAATCTTATGTATTTCATTCAGCAGGCTAATAGGTTGGAAATCATTGGCTTGCGGCGCACTTTCCTTTTTTGTGGATCAGACAAATAATAGAAAAATCAATAGGATGTGTGGAGATTCATCCTTCATACATCTCAAGGAAAATATTAAACACGTTCTAGTTGATGACATCCTAGAAGGTTGGATAGAAACTCATTGGAAAACCATTTTGCTTTGGTGCTTTGTCACCCCCTAATTGAAACACAACCTTCTTACTCTCCTCCATGTTAAAGTGGGTAATTAGTTGTTCAAGGTTCGTAACTCGTCTGGTTTGGAAAAGTTTGCTCCAATCTCCATTGGCAATCGATTTATAGTTCTCAAGTGCAAACAGCTCTTTAAAGAACCTCCAAAATATTGTTTCTTCTTTTTTTATTGTTCAAGTTTCTTCCATTATCTTCCACCATTCCGGTCTTTGTTTGACCACCTTTTATTATTAGACATCGCATAGAAGAACTTAGTGTTACCATCTCCATCCCAGAGCCATCGAAGTTTGGCCTGAGTTTTCCACAACACCTCTTCATCCTCTAATACACCTGAAAGCCTACTTTTGAGGTTCTCTTTTCGATCAAATAGCTTCTTATTCAAGGCTCGTTGTTCCTCCACTCCATATATATACTAAATCACTTTCATTAATTGTGACTTTGATTTCATCATATTATAAAAACTATGTGTGTACCATTCGCGTATCCTTTACGCTAGTGATGCAATTTCACTGTGAAAGATACCACTGCATTCGCACGAGACCTCCTTTCCCCCCACCAAACCGGGAGACTTGAAAGAAAAGTCTTATTTTTTAGCCAAACATCTTCCGCTCTAAATATACTTCGTCAGCTTGAATAAATCTCCCAAACCCACTGAAAATCTCCAAGACCTGTGCAACCATCAAGCATTCAAAATAAAGGTTGATGAGTCTAATCAAAACCTTGTACGCAGGCCTAAATAGAGTAGCATTCCAGTATGCCATAGGTAGCACTATAGCCAGAAGCCCTTCAAGGTAATGTTTTGTCGCCCCACAAGCATCTAAGCAGAGACCCATTAAGGTAGAAAAAAGGCAAAGGAGCGCTCCGTGTATCTCGCCACCATAAAGTCCGACAGGTACCCACCGAATCGGTCCGTTAAGGCATTGGCTACTGATAGTTGGGGTGAGTGTATGATATTCACATCATCCACAATATCAGCTAGTAAAGCATTCTGACGATTTTTCCTTCGAGTAAAATAGTTTTCAGTGTAGAGGACTGACGCTCTCATAGCCGCTACTTGACCGCACGGGCATTGACCTCTCATGTTGTAGTTACTCTCGTACACACCTTCTTGCATGGTCATGCCATCCAGTACTAGTTCCCCCAACCGTAGTCCCGTTTGTAGCCACCTCGACCTCGTGCCTCCTGTATTCTCTTTTTTCTCCGCCGCAGTGAGTCCCCATCATAAATGCAATTGGGGATTATATTTGTTTGTGCTGCTGTATCTATATTGATCATCAAAAATTAGATGCGACGTATGACATATATGTATACACATGGTGCACTTCTTTAGCATGGTTAAGCCCCAATAGCTAGATAGCTTAAGCATTTCTATAGAGTCCAAATCTTTTTTTTTCTCATGTACTCTTTTGCACTTGTCAATTATCATATCATATCAACAACAAAAAAAAAGGAAACATTGTGAATCATCTCACATCTTTAGCTAGCTTAAGCACAAATATCATTGTTAATCATTATTTCATCTTACTACATCACGATCGAGATTACAATAAACCTCTCTCTCTCTAATATATTTATATATTTAACTCAAACTATGAGATTGAAGGACTAAAAGTAAGGGCTAAGCATTCAAAAAGATGAAGCACTAATTCTTTTAAGCAAACAAAAATAAGCCAGAAGTCTATAGGCCAAAGCCATGGCTAATAGAATAAGCACTTCTTGCAACCCGCAACCCAAGTCTATTGTATCAAACGACGGCGAAGATTGCAATCTTTGGCATCCACCTTTGCTTTGGCAATTATACATGAGATCTCCAGAGTACTGCACCTTCAACAAAAGCCGAAATCCATAATGCATGAAAGAAATGTACTTCATCCATCGCATGAATTTTGGAATGTGCTGAGGAGGAAAAAGATTCAACAACACAATTAGCTACTAAAACATATTCAAAAAAATTTCAAAATAACAAGAAAAAAATCAATATTAGGTTACTGATGTGTTTAGTGAAGCTAAATCTTTCTCTCTATGACCCACTTTGGCATTAAAGATTGATTGAACTCTCAGGTCATGTTTGGTTGTGGAATTAACTTAGATAGTGATAGATATGTCCACCCCCTACCGTCCTTTTAATAATAATAGAGAATTAGCTATTTCTTAAAATCAAAGTTTGGTGCCCAGATCCCCACGGGGATCTGCCTTAAATAGGTTAGGCATAGTATCCATTTTGTCCTCGTCCGAGATGAGGATAGAGGAGAATTTGATCCGTCGGAGGAGGAGGCAATGTCGCAGCGCCTCCCTGATGGATATCTGAAACCGGATGAGAGAGAAAAGAAGACGAAAAATATATTTGTAGGTGAAAGAGTTTTCTCTTTTTTCTCTCATCCGGGTTTCAGATATCCATCGAGAAGGCGCTGCGACATTGCCTTCTCCTCCGACGGATCAGAATTCCTTCGTGCTTGCAGAGGTGGGGTGGGATGCATTTTGTCCTCATCCAGGATGAGAATGGAGACAATTCTTTCCCGCTTGTAGGGACAGGGTTTGGGGAGGATATTAGCCTCCCCTTTCCCCCCCATATGAAATCTTCAATCCCTACTATATATATCATCTCCTTGAAAATCTTTCATACACAATATATATAGTTTTTTTATACATCTACAATGCTAGATTTGATGGCCTTAATAATTTGTCACTTTAATCAAATATTATTAGCATATTTAATTTATTAGATTATATATTAGTTAAATAATATATAATTGCTATATTTTTTTAGTAATTTTATATACCATGCGTAAAAAATTTCGCAATAATAAGAAGTGAACTTAATAATTAGGTGAAATTTAAATGGGGGAATTTTCTTCCTTGTTAGCGAGGATGGGGGGAACATTGGTACCATATATAGACCCCTATCTTCACTAATATCACTACTATCTCTAGCTATTAGCCAAACATAGCGAGGATGACACCACATGCTAAAAATTTTATTAGAAATGTTTTTCACTATAAACCTAGAAATCTCAAAACCAAATACACCACCAAACATAGGATCTTAGTCCTAGATCAAATTTTTAGTCATTATATAAGATATAATGCATAAAATGCAGTCGCCTAAGTGAAATGGCGTCATTTAACTTACCTTATCAACTTCTAGTATATTGTATAAAATTTTAATAAAATCTCTATATTGTATTGAAATTCAGTATAATAGGCTGAATTATGGTCAAATAGAAAAAATTGCAAGATAAAATAGTATAAAATATTCGTTAGAGGAATTTAGAGAGGATTAGAATGTGTTGGAAGTGGTTTGGGGTGAATCGAAGCGAAAATAGAACTTTTGAAATCAAATATCAAAAATCAGTCTGAATTGTCAAGTTTCGAAAGCTATGTTTCAATTTCGGAATCTGGCCAACTATAATAGAGAATGAAACTTTCGGTTTCTAGAACTCAGCAGCCAACTAGTATTGATGGAACCTTTGGGTTTCAAAACTCAATAGTGAGTTTCAGAACCCAACCCCTTCCCTACACCAATGAACCATCAGGTTCCGAAATCTCTAGAGGAATTTCAAAACTCTCTAGAGGAATTTCAAAACTCGAGTAGTTTTGGGCTAAAGTTGTATTGGATATAATTTTTCATTGTTGGATGATTTATACACAATTGTAGTACCTCTATAAATACCCCTCCATAGTTTGAAAGCCTTTTTTTCACACTTAACCCTAAAATTCCCTCTCTCTCTCTCTCTCTCTCTCTCTCTCTCTCTCTCTCTCTCTCTCTCTCTCTCTCCAAACCTAACCCTAGCTTCTTCCTACTCCTACTTTATAAAAAAGGGCCCCTTTAGCTTATGTTTGGGAGCAAGATCATCTAGGAAGGAGCACATCAAGGGTGGAACCAAGTGTCCCAACCTTGTTTTCTAAGCTGAGAGATAGTGAGGTGAGTTCTTTAGGTTGGAATGAGATTTTGGAAATTTGTTAAATAGAGGCATTTAACAGTTCAAAGTTGGTTAAAACTTCTTTTTTTGGGTTGGTTAGAAGCATCAACACCTAAGATCCACTTTACGACTAGGTTTCGTGAGTTATGGTGGGTTATGCCAGTGAAATAGGTTTGATCTATCTTTTGTCTAAAAAATCCTCTTCTTGCCTATTGTTCTTGGTTTACATGACTTTCTTTTTTTTTTGGTTAAAATAATATTCTCTCTCTTACTTGAGATGCATGTAGAAATGGTTGACAACCATGGTGTATATTGATGGGTTGTATAATCTAGCTTGCTTGATATTACTGATTTCCCTTGTCATGAGATTTTGGTATTAGTAGGCACTATGAGATGTTAAAATGCTTGCTTTGTCTTGTCATAAACATGCTAGAATGGTAGATCTCTTGATTCATGAACTTAGTTGTACAAATGAAGTCATTCGACATAAGAGAGTTCGAGAATATGACCACGAACCTTGATACTGGATTGTTAGATCCATGAGATAATAGCATTGTTGAATAGTACTTTAGTGAGTACGAGAATATGACCAAGCTTGTGAAAAACCATTAGTAACTTGATGAGCATTGCTCGTGGAGATCGCGACTTCATAAATCGTGCCCCTCCAAATGTGTTGCACAAATAAGTAGAGCATACTCCCCAAGAGATGGCCGAAATGGACAAAGCATACTCCCTACGAGCCTAGGTTGAGCATGCTATGACCGAACTTTTGTCGGTCAATGGTAATTGGGTATGACACTAGCGGTTCCTTTATGCATAGATAATAGTCAAATTGATCATGCTGTTGGTATACTTCATAACCTTGTTGAGGTGTAATAGTGACATCATACTTGAAGTTTATTTACCCTATTACTAGAGTTCTATATCTCAATTACTTATTTACTATTATGCCTCTTTTAAACAGAGTGAGCATAAATAGTTACTTTCGACAGTTGCACTCACTGAAAACTTATTTAAGTTCTCACGCCCTTTGTTGATGTTTTCTTTCAGAGACATTGTATCGGGAAGGAGCATGATTGTGGCAAAGGCGTATTGAATTATATCGAGGCATTCATCTCTAGTAAACCATTTTGTGGAATGTAAGCTTGAACTTAGTACCATTTTGGAGATGAAAATTAATATTTCATGTGACACCCCAATAGTCCCACATCGGATGGGAATAGAGTTATGATTGGGTATATAAGAGACCATGGATACTAGTAATAATAACTGGGCTTAAGCATTTTGGGCTAGATGTTTGGACCCATCGAGTTATTATTGCTAGTGGGCCGGGTTGTTACATTTGGTATCAAAGCCAATCACCAGTCGAAAGTGTGTGATGAGTCTCGACCAAGGATTGAAGTGCCGCCCGTGCTGAGCGGCACGGGGCGGATCGTACCGTGCCCCTACAATATGGGCACGGTACGGGGGGTATCTACCCCCCCCCCCCCCCCCCCCCCCCCCCGTCTCGGCGATACCCATTGGGTATTCGCCCGTGCCGTGCCGAGCATGCCGAGATTTTTTTTTTTTTTTTTTTTTTTAACATGGTTTTACAGTAAACATATGGTTAAATATTTATTATACTTGTGAATTTTATTATTATATTATTATTTCTATTTTCTATGATGTATAGTTGTACTTTATATACAAAAAAAGTTATCAATATGTTAATTAGTGAGTATAATAAGCTATATATAGCCAATATTCATAATTTTTTTACTAAATATTTTAAAACAATATTATAAGAGCTTATTGGGAACAAAAAAAAAAAAAAAAAAAAAAAAAAAAAACCGTGCCAGAGCGTGCCACTGGGAGGTCATGCGTATCCATCGGCACGCAAGCGTGCCACGTGTCGGCACGGAAGCATGCCCGTACCGTACTGTGCCAGGCGGAGAGCGGCACGCCCCCGTGCCACGGCACTTAATTCCTTGGTCTCGGCTGAGCCAAAATTTGAATGACAAGGTGACAGGCTGTGGTGTCCCAGTTTTTCCGTACGACCTGTCTGGGTGGTCGGCGGTGAGAAAACACCTATTATTGGTGTATCGAGCCCGTTGTGCGTCAAACAGATGCCAAAAACGGACTCAGCGCGCGAAAACGTTGAAAATCAGCTATTTTCGGGCTAAACGGGCCAAACGGGCCGATTTCTCGGGTGGGCCGGTCCACGGCCCACTTGGCGTGCACCGGGAGCAGCCAACGGAGGGCGCTGCCACGTGGCGCGCGCCGATTGGCAGGTCAACACACGCGCGACAACGCGTGGACCGCGCCTGGCGCGGCGCACGGTGGACCCCGCCGGGCCACGTGTCGCCCGCTCATTGGCGGGCGCAGTGACCCGGGCGGCCCGCCATGAACCGCGGCCCACGGTCCCCGTCGTGGACCGCGCGGCGCGCCGCGATTGGCGGGCGCGCGTGCGCCGGGCGCCCAGGGCGCGGAGGGACACGTGGCGGCGTGTGGGGGTTTCGGGCGCGGCTGGTGGGCCGGGCCGAGCGCATTTTTGGGCTCACTGTAGCAGCCCGGATGTACCGGGCACCCGAAAAATAGGCCCGAAAGCCCATTACTTGGATTTTTGTGGGCTTTTTGTGAGGGGGCCTATAAATAAGCCCCTTCTCTTGCCGTTTTGGGCTTTTTCCCGAGCTCAAACCCCCTTGAGCCCTCAAGTAACTTTGTTGATCTTCTTGTGTTGCTTCTTGTGAAGGAGTTTCGGATTTTTTGGAGGCCGCGGCATCGATGTCTTCGGCGAGTTAGCGCAGTGCGACGTTCTTTCTTTGGTGGCCCATTTCCGTCGCGTTTCGGCCCACGATGTCCACAGAGCTACTCCGACGGAATTTTTTGACTATTTTCGTGGCGTCGGATTCACGAGAGGTAAATCTACGATTTTCATATTTTCCACTTCTCACAGATTTGAGTTTTTTTAGGGGTTTCTGGTACATCTTTAAGCCCCTATTTTGCTGGTGGTTTTTCTGGACAGCAGCGCATTGTTGGATTTTTATCTCTGCACTCGAGTATCGGATTTCGACGTGTGAGGACTCGATTGACATCTACGCTTCACGAGGACCGCCGTTATATTTTTTATTGGAATTTTTGGAGTTTATCTTGCAGGTGATAATTAAGCTTCTTTGGGACTGAATTTTCAGCAGATTGTACACTTGAAAATTTTGTGTTGATTGTAATATTGGGCTATGTCTTTGTACCCAGGAGGTGTTTTTGGGTGTTTTTGGACCCATTTGAATTGTGGAAATCCGAGGATTGTCCCCGTGCAGTTTCAGCCTTTTTGGACTTTGGATCAATTTGCACTTCCTGGTGGGTTGCTTCGTCTTCAAAACCAAGGACAGTTCATTAACTCTATTGAGTCAGGAACATGCATGATTTTGTGATGTACTAGGAAGCAGGCTAGAAAGAGAATGTTGATACTCCTTGTGTTGCTATGATGATCAGGGTTGTTTTATTGCTCCCTAAATGTGTTAAATTAATGTTATCATTGGAACTTGACCTAGCACCCCGCCATATGCTACATGTTTAACCAGACTAGTAGAAAACTCCAACTTAGGCTAGTTTACTTATGCTTTAGACAGTCCCACACTTTTATCTATTATTCTACCTAGACATAGAATTTCCTCGCCCGGGTAGTGGGCCGAGTGGTCGGGTTGTTGTGGGATGCATGTTACACTCACGCATGGGGGCCGAGTGGAGTCTGGTAGTAGTGTTTAGATCAGTGTTTTATTTTGGGAGCCGTCTGAGTCGACGGTGGGTCCCGGTTGTGTGGTTTTCCAGTCTGTGAGTGAGAGTTGGTGTTGTTGGTTACTGTCGATCTTGTTGATCGTGGATTTGGACTATAGCCTGCATGAGCCGCATTTGAGCTCGACAGAGATGCGCGGATATTTTCCTCGGTGGGGTCGCGCCCCTCGAGTGCTACTCCGGAGTTGGGTCTGTTACTTGCTATCGCGACTTGTCGACGCAGTCCCTCTGGCTGGGCCAGTTTTGGCAGTCACGGACGCCCTACGTAAGTCCGGTCCTCCTTGGATGTAACGGCAGTAGGTAGGCGCAGGTTTGACTGGACCCTATGTGGCAGTCAGTGTAGATTGGGTGATTATATATTGAGAGATAGTAGATGCATCATGTTTCCATCTGTTCCACTCCTTGAGCATTTAGATAGAGACATAGTAGCTATAGAGTTATTTTCCAGCCTTTACTTTCCGTACTGCATCTGTTACTTTATGCCTCTAGTAGACTTAGTGGGCAGACCGTCGGGCTTGTTGGCGGTACCCACTGAGAACTACTGTGGGATGTAGTTCTCACACCCGCCGTGGTGATTTTTCTCCAGGGACCTCTACTCCAGTTCCTGCTGCTCCAGGTGCTGATCCTGCTGGTCGAGGTAAGAGAGTCGCGAGCTAGATCCCTACCAGTCTTCTTCCAGTGAGAGTAGATGTACCATTTTTGGTGATGTTTTAGTACTGTCAGTGTTTTTAGGTGGTATCTTGTACATTTTACCTTTTGTGAGTTTTAGTTTTGGAGTGACTTATGTATTGTGAGGACCTGACATGTACTATTTGAGGAGTTGTATACTTTTATTTCAGCAGTTTACTTTTCAGCTCTGATATCTGTATAGTTTAGTTGATCTTTTGCAGGTTAGTCGCTTCGTCTATACGGGGCTTCCCGTATGGGCGGCGGATCTGTTGGCGAGCCCGGGTCGCAGTTTCGACGCTGGGGCGTGACACAGGCTATGCCAAGGTCTGAATGACAAGGTGACAGGCTATATGAGGAACTGAATGAAAAGGCTAGTGAGATAAGTCTTACATCGCTTGATGATCTTGGGCTGTGTGTGTGATTGGGCTAACAAGGATGTCAGGCCTAAACGAGGGGAGTTTGTAACACCCCTATAGTCCCACATCGGATGGGAATGTGGTTATGATTGGGTATATAAGAGACTATGGATACTAGAATAACTGGGCTTAAGCATTCTAAGTCGGTGGTTTGGACTCAACGAGTTATTATTGCTAGTGGGTTGGGTTGTTGCATTTCATTTTGATAAAGGATTTGTTTAAAGAATATAGATTACTAGTAGAACTTTAAAATAGCAAATTAGTCTTTACTTTGATGCCATTATTGCACATAATCTTGTATGCAATGTACATATTCTTACATGTTATTGCTTCATGCGGGCAAGAAAAAATCTATCCGTTCGGCAGGTCCATGCACATTCTCAGGCGGGATTGTGATGTGTCTCGAGGAATGACAATCTCATTCATGCATGCAAGAAATTAGGCAAGAAAAGCAATTCAAGGACTAAACCATTCAAGTGAAAGAATAGAGACCAAATTGCAATCCCTTGGAAGTGGAAGAACTATCCATAATTTGTATACCATAGTTTTAGTTAAAGAAGCCAAAGAAGAAAATTTATAGACAGAAATCTAGGATACATAGTTTATTGAATTATTCCAAGATTAATCAAAAAGGCTAATTTTCTATTTATTACTGGAAAAAGAGAAAAAACAACTGAGCAAAGTAATGCCATGTTATACCTGAACATAGTATCCTCCTGTGAGGAGAAATAACATGAGCACTAAAGATGCCATAAAACCACCTCTTTTTACACTCAGAATTGCTGCTCCAAGTAGCTCCCCTGTACCCTATAGAAGGACATATATTTACTAGAATTTATAATTATTTGATAAGCACTTTTGTCGTCAAGCAGTTCACACAAAACAACAACTTATTGTAGGATAACAACTAACTCCAATGTTACTAAAATTGTATAAAATGTCAGTAAAAGGTGCATAACCTGATGAAAGGATAAGAAGAATTTTCACCTTTTGTTATTTATAGTTGTCTAGCTTGCCTCTTTACTAGCAGTAAAGTTTCCAACAGAAAACATTTTTAGTCGACAACGAGAGAACAAATTCAAAACATTAATCTGCATTCCACTGCTGAAACAAATTTCTTTCGGTAATAAAACTCCAATTCAAACCGCAAGAACCAATTAGTTTCTAATATAGATATATTTCATTTGATTCACTTCTAATGCATCAAGGTTCAAGAGACATTAGATCATGACTACAAAAAAAAAAAAAAAAAACTAGTCAAAAATTGATAATCGAATTTGATAAAATCTAACTAAATTAAATTGACTGACCTGGCTTGTGATGACAATCAATAGAACTGCAAACACCGTCAAGAAAAAGCAAGGCACTGTTCTTCTCAAATCCGCCATGAAATACAGAATGAGCATGAAGATGATTGGATAGAATATGTGCGCTACCATGTCACATAGAGTACTACTCACATAATATACGCTAAGTCGGTACATATCAGCTTTCCTTTCTTTAACCAAGTACAACTTCTCGAACGGGAACACATAAACTGCTCCAAATAATGAAGATGATGTCCAGAATATACAAATATAGAAGATCAAGCCAATCTACATAGAAGAAAAGTTTTCAGATTTACATGATACCTTTAGTCGAAGAAAAATACATTAAAAAATTTAGTGCTTAAAGTTTGCTCCTAACTTTAGTTGCATCCTCAAACTTCCAATGTTAATAATTTTGTCCCTAAATTTTGTTGCCCTTGAGAATTAAACCATTTCAATTAATCTACCATATGAAAATATGTTACATCAGCATCATCATTACAGTTTGCTGACATTGCAGATTTTTTATATATTAATTTTAACAATGAGCTGATGTCACATATTTTATAGATAGTATTTTAACATAAAGACTTAGGTGTTATGCAGAACAAACTTCAGACAGTGAATTGGTAAAAATGAAAATCCAAGGACACAACACTTCAGGGACTAAATTTATTTATCAACTATTACAATATATTTAGTATGATAGGATATATTTAGTATTGTACATTGTTGTTTTGTATAGTGTAGGTCTATTTGTTATCTCTGATTATATTATTATTACTATAAAAAGTTGGTTTGTATAATATATATTCTCATCAATACAATCCTAGAGGGTTAAGCTCTTTTGCCTTTCTTTTATGGTATCAGAGCCACCAACACTAAACAGGGAATATTGATCCACCACCACCAACCACCAAAACCTCGCCTTCTTCCATAGGCATTATTACTTCTCTTTGTTTCTCTTGTGCCGCTCGATCTCCCAACTCGTTTTTCTAGTGTTTTCTGGTGCTACTTGGTTCATCTCGGGCCGCTTGACCTCTCTGCTACCTCCTTGGTGTTGCTTGACCTCTCTGCTGGTTCCTTGGTTCTGCTCGACCCTCTCTCGACCTCTTTACTTTTTCCTTGGTGCTACTCGACCTCTTTGCTGGTACCTCTTGTGCTGCTCAGTTCATCTTGGTCATGCTTGACTCTAGTGATATTACATTCATCTCTTGGTAACTTCTGATCTTTTTCTTTCCTCTTGTGATGGTATTCTCTTTTGATGGCAAACATGCCTTCATCAATCTCTACTCTCCTAGTCATTAACATCAAAACTCTTGTACCATTAAAACTCATTGAGTCCATATTTAGTGTGGAAACAAATTTTTCTTAATATTTTAGAGAGTTTTGATGTTTGTCTCACATGTGACCGGGACCAAATTTATTCCTCCTCAAGCTAATAAAGTTGCTGATAAGAAAATAATTATGAATTCTAAATATTTAATCTGAAAAGACACCACTATATTGTTCTGGATTAATGCTACTCTGTCTCTTAATATTCTATAGATGGTCATATCCAACTAACTTAAAACAGCTAGTGATGCATGAAAAATCATCGAGGCATACTTCCTTGACAAGACTGCCTCTATGGCCTTCTCTAAAATCAGAGTTACAAAATATCAAAAAAGGGATCAATTGGGATGACTAACTATATGCAGAAAGTCAAGTCAATAGGTGATGCCCTTCAGGCAACTGGTGAATCTGAGTTTGATCATAATTTGGTTATGACTATTCTTCTGAGGCTACCAGAGAACTATAGGGGTTTTATAAGTTCTCTTAATATACACAAGACAAAACCTACCTTCGAACAACTTCGCCCACTCCTTATGCACGAAGAAATTGAGCTTCAACATCGTGCTATCTTAACAACATCACCTATTCCTTCCACCACTGACAGTGAAGCCTTCTATGCAAATCGTGGTTGAGGCAATTGCAGAGGCCGTAGGGGTAGATATCGCGGAGGCCGATGACAGCGTGGTAGACATAACTCTAATTCTGACCATGGATCTTATGGAGCATATCCACAATCTACTATTTCCTGATCTAGCACACAGTGTTAGATCTGTGAAAAATTTAATCATTCAGTCCTCCAATGCAAGCATCACTTTAATCATTCTTTCATTGTAGATGACATTCCACAGACTTTTGCTACTATGAGCCTTCATGAGCTTGATGAGGAAATGTGGTATCCATACATTGGAGCATCCAATCATATGAATGCTAACTTTGGTAATCTCACATCTTCTAAACCTTATACTAGGCAAGAAAAAATTCTTGTTAGTAATGGAATATACTTAGTATTACTCAGACAGGTGAAACACAATTGAATACGTCTTCCAACTCCTTTTCTCTAAAAAACGTTCTTGTTGTTCCTTCCATTAAAATAAATTTACTTTTTGTTCACCAATTTTGTCATGATAATAATTCTTCTTTCGAATTTGACTCTTCTAGTTTTACTGTGAAGGACAAGGAAATTGGGACGGAGCTTCTCAGATGTCATAGTTTGGGAATATCACTCTATCCAATTTCTTCTAAAGTTGCAAGTGTAGGAATAAACAACAGTACATGTTGTATCTAAATTTAGTAGAGATATTTGGTATAGACGGTTAGGCCATTGTAGTCTTTTTGTTCTTTCTAAATTTTTTAAAGACAATAAAGTTGGTTTTGAAAAAAATTCTGCTATAAAATTGTATGTTTATAATGCTTGTAATATGGACAAACATGTTAAACTTCTTTTTCATGATTCGGAATCTCATTATGCTTTTTCTTTTTAAATTGTTCATTTTGATGTATGGCAATCACATGTTCATTCAGTTTCTGGTTATAAATATTATGCAATTTTTGTCGATCATTACTCTAGTTACACTTGGTTTTATCTTTTAAAATTTAAGCATAAGGTTTTTGAAAATTTTCTACAATTTAAGACAATGGTTGAAAACATCTTTCATAGCACCATTAACAATTTTCAATCTAACAATGGTAAGGAATATATAAATGAAAACATTTCTACTCTTTGTTCAAAAAATAGGATTATTCACAGATTTTCTGTCCACACACACCCCAATAAAACATCATAGCGTGAAGAAACATAGACATTTATCTAATGTTGTTAAAAGGTTGCTTTCTCAAACTTGCTTGCCTCCTCGTTTTCGGGCTGATGCTATTCAAACTACTATTTTTTTTGTGAATCATACTCCTCTTACTGTCTTGAATGGAAAATCGCTATACACTATTTTGCATGGTTGTATCCCTTCTGACTTGTAACTTGTCAAAGTTTTTGGATGTTTGTGTTATCCCGATCTACAGGATATTGCCGATCACAACTCTCTCCGTACTCTCTTCCTTGTGTTTTCTTGGGACTCTCCGACAAGTATACAGAGTTTCGTTGTTTCTATTCGAGTACTGATAAAATTTGTATTTCTCGACATCTTGCTTTCATTGAAATGGCGTTTTCTTATTTCTGTCTTTCCAAATTTTCTAACTCTTCAGCACCTATTTCTACTATTTCAAATTTTCAAATGTTTTAAATTTTTCTTTCTAATCCTTCTTTACTAGGTAAGAGTTCATCTACTATTGACACAATCTCTAGCTTCTATTTCACACAGTCCTCTTCTGCTACTAGTTCTAGTATTTCTTCTACTAATGGCCTTCCTCAATTTGTTTCATCATCTAAATTACTATCTCAATTTCCTACCATCTTGAATCATAATGCCACACAGGTTAGCAATGCGAATGATGCCTCTATTGTTAGTCAACCTGAACTCAGGGTCTATACCAGATGGAACACCTTACAACCTATTGCAATTACTTCTTCTACTGATCCGGATCCTCCACAATCTGACCCTCTCTTTTTCCCAACCTGTTGTTGACCTACCACTAACATCCTCTATTTTTTTTACTTTACCTATTAACTACCATTTACCTTCCCGTACCCACTCTATAATCACCCGATCCATGACGAAAGGTTTGCCTGAGTCTACTACCTTCCTAGCTTCTAAGAGCTTTATTCTTTCTACCGAGCCTAACTCTTTTACTGAGGTTTTTCAGGATACAGGTTGGCGTGTAGGTGTGGCTGAAGACTTTGATGCCTTGTTGGCTCTGTACTTGCGACCCTGTTCCTCCTTCATCATCCGTCAACCTTATTGGCTACAAGTTGGTCTACAAGGTCAAGAAGAAGGCGAATGGTTCTCTTGAGCATCTCAAAGCTCGGCTTGTGGCTCAGGGTTACAAACAGCAACAGGACATTGACTTTGATGAGATGTTTTCTCCAACTGTCAAGCCGACTACTATTCGTACTGTTTTTTCTGTTGTATTCTCGTTTGGGTGGCCAGTTCGACAACTTGATGTGAAAAACACTTTTCTTCATAGTTCTCTCTTTGAGGAGATTTATATGCGACAGCCACCGGTTTTATGCGCCCTTCTCTTCCTCATCATGTTTGTCGTTTACGCAAAGCGATCTATGGCCTTAAGTAGACGCCTCAGGCTTGGTTTCTCCGTTTTACTTCCTTTCTTACTGAACTAGGTTTCATGGGAAACACCGCTGATCCCTCAATGTTTATTTGTCACTCTTCTTCTAGCACTCTTGTTCTTCATTTACACGTCAATGATATTATTGTCACTGAAAGCTCGTCCTCTCTTTTGAAGGCTCTAATATGCACTTTACAACGGGAATTTGTAATGAAAGATTAAGGTTCACTACATTATTTTTCGGACATTGTGGTTACTTGCTCTCCCTTTGGACTTCATCTAACTTAATAGAAATATGCGCATCAACTACTTGTGCATCATGGCTTTCTTGCTAGTAAATATGTTTCCGCTCCTCTCTCCGACCACTCTTCTCTCGTCTCATGAAGGGCATCTCCTTGAAGATCCGTACACCTATCGTCAGATGGTCGGTGCTTTGCAATACCTTACCATCACTTGGCCCAATATCTCATATGCTGTCAATTCGGTTGTTCAGTATTTTCATGCACCTCGTGAGCCACATATGCAAGCCGTTAAATGTTTACTCCGTTATATTCAAGGGACACTGTCCAATGGTATTGTTAGCAACGAGCGCACAAACCCAACGGGATCAATTGGTGATCACGACAAAGAAATAAATCCAAAATGCACGACAGAAAAATAACACACAGATTTACGTGGAAACCCTTTGCAGGGAAAAAACCACGGGCGAAAGAAGAGAGATTTCACTATGTAGAAAAGAGGGAATACAAGAGTTCGTGATGATACAATCGCTCGATCTCTCTAGGGCAAACAAAAGGAAAAATTAGGGTTTTTCCTTAGCGGATCGGATCCGTACCGCGGGGGCTCCGCCCCCCCGCACCCCCCGTCCGATGTCAGTGGTGGGCTTCGGGCTCGGGCCTAGGCCCGAGCCCTTCGCTTCCACCACAGACATCCACAAAATTTCCTGTCGCACCGCGAAGCCGTCGGCGAACCTGAATCATAATATCGAAGCGATTCTGATTTTGAGTCACATCTAACAAATCTCCACCTTGACTCGAAATTCCCTTTAAATAAAACATCAGTGATAACTCTCCACCTTCTCCACAAGCCCCTATGGGCTCTCCAATCAGCAAGCAATGCTAATCAAGTCCAAGCAGTGCTTGAACTTGACATGCGGAAGAGGCTTTGTCAACATATCAGCTGGATTCTCCAATGTGCTAATCTTCTTCACTGCAATGTTACCTTGAGCAAAAACTTCGCGAACAAAGTGATACTTGATGTCAATATGCTTTGTTCTCTCATGGAACATTTGGTCTTTTGTCAGATAAATAGCACTCTGACTGTCACAAAATACTGTAACCTTTTCAATGCTTATGCTTAATTCATTGAATAAGCCTCTCAACCATATGCCTTCCTTCACAGCCTCTGTAATTGCCATGTATTCAGCCTCCGTCGTGGATAATGCAACCGTGGGTTGCAAGCAAGATCGCCAACTGACTGCACATCCACCAAGTGAGAAAACATAACCGGTAAGTGATCTTCTCTTATCAAGATCTCCTGCATAATCAGAATCTACAAAACCGGTTAGGCTTGCTTCAGATTTCCCAAATTCCAAACATGCATCTGTAGTACCTCGCAAATACCTTAAAATCCATTTCACAGCTTGCCAATGTTGTTTTCCTGGATTTGCCATGTATCTGCTTACCACACTAACAGCATGCGCAAGGTCTGGTCTCGTACAAACCATAGCATACATAATGCTTCCGACTGCGCTGGCATAAGGGACTCGTTCCATGTATGCTTTATCAGCATCTGTTTTTGGCGCTAAATCAGTTGAAAGTTTAAAATGTGTAGCGAAGGGGGTACTTATTGGCTTGGCATCCTTTAAGCAGAATCGTTCCAAAACACGCTGGATGTATGCCTTCTGAGACAACTGTAGTTTCTTTGCACTTCTGTTCCATTTTATCTCCATACCAAGTATCTTCTTCGCTCCACCTAAATCCTTAACATCAAATTCAGATTTCAACTGATCTTTAAGCTTATCTATGTTAGCCATGTTCTTAGAAGCAATTAACATATCATCCACGTAGAGTAGAAGATAAATGAAAGAACCATCAATTTGTTTCTTTATATAGACACAACTATCAAAATTGCTTCTATAAAAATCATGGCTAATCATAAAAGAGTCAAACCTCTTATACCATTGCCTTGGAGATTGCTTTAATCCATAAAGCGATTTCTTCAATCTGCACACATGACTTCCTTTTCCCTCAACTGTGAATCCCTCGGGCTGCTGCATATAGATCTCTTCCTCTAATTCGCCATGTAGAAAAGCTGTCTTCACATCTAGTTGCTCAAGTTCTAGATCATCCATGGCAATCAAACCGAGCAAAACTCTAATTGATGTATGCTTCACCACTGGTGAGAAGACATCATTGAAGTCAACACCTGGAATTTGTGTGACGCCCCACTTCCCAGGGGGTCACCCATCCTAGAACTACTCTAGCTCTAGCACGCTTAACTCTCATGTTCCTCTTGGATCTTGCTACCATCCAAAATGCTATAGCCGGGTTATGAGATTTAGTCCTATTATATCATTTATATATAGGACTAATCCAAATTCTGGGGGTGTCACATTCTTCCCCCCTTTAAGCCCTGACGTCCACGTCAGGCTTAAGCACATTCACAAGCACCAGGCGATGTGAGACTCGTCTCGCTAGCCTTAGCCGACCTTGTGAGGAGCTGCACTCCACTCACAACGGTCATTAGCCGGGGAGCCTCGCTCTACCCGCTATATAACCCTGGCTCAGCCGAGACTCATCTCACATTTCCGGCTGGTGAATGGCTCTGATACCAACTGTGACGCCCCACTTCCCAGGGGGTCACCCATCCTAGAACTACTCTAGCTCTAGCACGCTTAACTCTCATGTTCCTCTTGGATCTTGCTACCATCCAAAATGCTATAGCCGGGTTATGAGATTTAGTCCTATTATATCATTTATATATAGGACTAATCCAAATTCTGGGGGTGTCACAATTTGACTGTATCCTTTTGCCACCAATCGAGCCTTGTATCTGATACTCTCAGTTCCCTGTGTGCCTTCTTTCTTCTTGAACACCCATTTACATCGAACAGCTTTCTTTCCTTTAGGAAGTTTCACTAAATCCCAAGTCTGATTCTTATGAAGAGATTCCATTTCTTCCTCCATAGCGAGCATCCACTTAGCGGAATCAGTACATGAGACTGCCTCTGTGTAAGTAGATGGCTCCTCAAGTGCATCTGTTTATTGTGCAGTCACAAAAGCATAGGCCACCAGATCCGTGTCTTCATATCTCTGCGGTGGTCTTATCTGCCTCCTCGGTCGATCTCTAGCTATAGAGTGTGTGTCTGTCTGTGGTGGTGCTTGAGGCTCCGCAGGAACAGAATCGCCTGAAGTGATACCTGATGCCGGAGTGACCTGAACTTTAGAGTTTGTTTGATACTCCAACTCGACAAATTTCTTTGTTGCATCTGCACCTGTATCTGTACCTGTATCACAAGGAACATGCGACTCCTCCTTTCGGCGAAGCATATCATTCTCGTTAAACTTAACATCTCTACTGATTATAATTTTCTTATCCTCAAGACACCACAACCTAAAACCCTTTGTACCAGAAGCATAGCCTAAGAATTTGCATTCTTTCGACCTAGGTTTTAGCTTTCCTTGACTCACATGTGCATAAACTGGACAACCGAATATTCTCAAATCAGAATAATTTGGAGGGTGACCAGACCATACCTCTTCTAGAGTTTTGAGATCAATGGAAGTCGACGAAGACCTATTCACCAAGTAGCAAGCCGTAGAAGTTGCCTCTGCCCAAAATTCCTGACCAAATCCTGCATTCGAAAGCAAACATCTTGTCTTCTCGATGAGTGTTATGTTCATACGTTCTGCTACCCCGTTTTGCTGCGGCGTGTAGGGAACTGTACGATGTCTCTCGATTCCTTCATTTTTGCAGAACTCATTGAACTCTCCTGAACAGAATTCGAGTCCATTATCTGTACGAAGGCGCTTAATTTGCTTTCCTGTCTGCTTCTCAATCAAGATCTTCCACTGCTTGAAGGTTTTGAATACATCGTTCTTGTGCAACAGAAAGAATGTCCAAACCTTCCTTGAATAATCATCGATGAAGGTCAGCATGTACTTTGCACCACCTTTAGAGGGAACCGGTGCTGGCCCCCAAAGATCTGAATGGATGTAGTCAAGTGTTCCTTTTGTTCTGTGGACTGCTTTGCTGAAGCTAACCCTTTTCTACTTCCTAAATACGCAGTGTTTGCAGAAGTCCAGACTTCCTGTACTTTGTCCACAAAGAAGTCCTCTCTTACTCAGCAATGTCAATCCTTTTTCACTCATATGTCCCAGCCTCATATGCCACAACTTTGTGACATCTGAATCTGACATAGATGAAGAGGATACTGCAGCTCCACCTGTCACAATTGAACCTTGCAACACATAAAGTTTTCCTTCCTGCCTTCGTCCTTTCATCACAACAATGGCTCCTTTCGAAACCTTTAGAACTCCATCTCCACCAGTGTATTTATATCCTTTAGAGTCGAGGGTACTCAAAGAAATTAAATTTCTCTTCAATTGTGGAACGTACCTGACATCAGTAAGTGTTCTCACAATGCCATCAAACATCTTGATATTTACCGTTCCTTGTCCGACAACTTTGCAGGATGCATCGTTGCCCATCAAAACAACCCCACCATTCACAGCTTCAAAAGTGGAGAACCAGTCCCTGTTGGGACACATATGGAACGAGCATGCTGAATCAAGAATCCACTCTGTGCTGGCTCTGGATTGATCATCGCAGACCAGCAGCACATTCCCCTCGCTGCTATAGTCTTCTGCTACACTGGCTTCAGCAGATTTTGAACCTTCTCTTCCCCTTTGATCACCTCTTCCTTCGGTCTGTTCCTTTCTTTTCAACTTGAAACAGTCCGCTTTAATGTGGCCCTTCTTCTTACAGTAATTGCACATTAAGTTTCTGTGCCTGGATTTTGACCTAGCATTCCCTTTACTGTCTTCGAAACTTCTCTGCTTGGATCTTCCTCTTGTGAACAAACCTTCTGCCTGACTTTCAGTGGTACCACTCATCTCCTTATCGATCCTCTCTTTCGAGAGTAGGGCAGTTGAGACGTCTTCCAAAGATATGGTATCACGTCCGTAAAGCATAGTATCTCTAAAATTTGTATAGGAAGATGGTAGAGAACATAACAGTAATAATGCTAGATCTTCATCATCATATTTTACTTCCAGCATTTCCAGATCCGTAACGATTTCTTTAAAGTCATCGAGATGAGATTTTATACTCTTACCTTGAATCAGACGATGAGAGTATAACTTCTGCTTCATATGGAGTTTGTTGGTAAGACTTTTCGTCATACACAATGACTCCAATTTCAGCCACAAGCTCGCAGCAGATTTCTCCTTAATGACATGCTGTAAGATCTCGTTCGAAAGATGCAGTTGGATCTGCGTAAGAGCCTTCCGATTCATCTTCTCCTTTTCCGCCATACTGAGGGATATAGACATCTTTTCCATCCCGAGCAGCGCATCCTCTAGATCCATCTGAGCCAGAACTGCGCGCATCTTCACTTGCCATAACGTAAACCTTGTGCTATGATCGAGCAATGGGAGATCATACTTCATGGACGCCATTGATGAGAAGAAACCCTAATCGATGAACAGGGCTCTGATACCAGTTTGTTAGCAACGAGCGCACAAACCCAACGGGATCAATTGGCGATCACGACAAAGAAGTAAATCCAAAATGCACGACAGAAAAATAACACACAGATTTACGTGGAAACCCTTTGCAGGGAAAAAACCACGGGCGAAAGAGGAGAGATTTCACTATGTAGAAAAGAGGGAATACAAGAGTTCGTGATGATACAATCGCTCGATCTCTCTAGGGCAAACAAAAGGAAAAATTAGGGTTTTTCCTTAGCGGATCGGATCCGTACCGCGGGGGGCTCCGCCCCCCCGCACCCCCCGTCCGATGTCAGTGGTGGGCTTCGGGCTCGGGCCTAGGCCCGAGCCCTTCGCTTCCACCACAGACATCCACAAAATTTCCTGTCGCACCGCGAAGCCGTCGGCGAACCTGAATCATAATATCGAAGCGATTCTGATTTTGAGTCACATCTAACAGGTATTTCTATCTCTCGCTGCGAAAATTCTTCACTTGTTGCTTTTTCAGATGCTGATTGGGCCGGTTGTCCAGATACATATCGGTCTACTTCATGGTATTGCATATTTCTTAGGCCTAATTTTATCTCGTAGTCGTCTAAGAAGTAACCTAGTATTTCTCATTCTAGTTCTGAAGTGGAGTATCGCTCTGTGACTTACACGCTTGCAGGGACAAGTTTGGTTCGCATCTGCTTCGTGACCTCAGTGTCTCCTTATGGCACTCTATTTACATCTATTGTGATAACCTTAGCACCACATATCTTGCTGCCAATCCAGTTCTCCACACTCATGAGAAGCATATTGAACTTGAGCATTAGTTTTTGCCGAAAAAAGTCCAATTCGGTGACTTAGGTTTAATCCATCTCTTTTGATAAGAAACTTGCAGACATCTTCACCAAACCCTTGTCCCCTTCTCGGTTCTCCGTACTGCGAACCAATCTTCGCATCCAACCGATGAATGCTTAGCTTGTGGGGGGTTGTTACGATATAATTAGTATGATATGTTATATTTAGTATTGTATATTGTTGTCTTATATAGTGTAGGTCTATTTGGTATCTCTGGTTGTATTATTATTACTATAATAGGTTGGTTTGTATACTATATATTTTTATCAATACAACCCTAGAAGGTCAAGCTTTTTGCCCTTCTTTCATCGACCAAAAGAAAATCATTCATATTGGTAGTGATGTTGGTGTTACGCAGGTACGCAGGATGAAACTCAGCAACTAAATTGTTAAAATTGAAATGACAATGTAAGAGAATCCTATCCTACAAGGACTAGATATGGAATCAACTCATAAAAAGTCACACATAATGGCAAAAGTTTGCAATATAGTTTTCAAAATACTTTCATGTCAAACCTAACCATTATAAGCAGGATCACTAAGCTTGATATTATCAATGAGAGCATGACCTGATCCCTTAGCTGAGCCTCAGTTCCTGTTTTAGATTTCCACCAAAGAAGGCCTAAAAGAATTGCCACACCAACTGCCTGAGCAAGCCTCAACTTGTCGAGGTAGTCCCAGCTTCTCTCTCTAAATGTTCGCTTTGATAGTATAACAAATTGCTCAATCCAGTTCATAGTCCAGTCCTTTTTTATCTGAATTGCTAATCTAAGATCTGCAGGTGCTTTTCTGGCTTGATGATTCACTTCTTTATTTTTAGGTTCAATCTCACTCTTGTACTTCCACTGAAGAAACTAGAGCACCAATAAGAAAAAAAAAAAATTGAGAATGAGAGTTTATATAATAAGCATAGCTAAGATTCACTCATGCTTAAGCATCACTTAGGCTCCTAAATATTAGCGATAAAGACAGGTAAATGAATATTTGGATACTGTTTGGTAGTCAATACATATATAATAATACGTACTTCTATAAAACACCAGTTCAAATTTATTGAGAATACTTTTAGAAAAGAAAATTGCAGCGGATTACAAAGAAAATCGTATAAATTTCTTTTCGGCAAAATTCAAGAAATGCCGTATAAATTTCGCAACAAAATCACATTGTGCATGAAACTTTAACCTGCATTTGACCCCCTTTAACCTATGAGCAAAGCCAAAGATATTGCTTAATCAACACTGACAATGGACACAAAGTGAATGAAAATTTTGATATTTCAGGGGCCAGTATTAGGTTGCAAAAATGAAATCGCGATGTGTATAGTATGTTTCCTTCAAATTAACCTTGTTTTTAATTGTCTGATAGACTTACTCACCTTGATTACTTGCATCCCAAATTCTTCTGGATTTGGAGATCCTCGCAAAGATTCAGGAATGTTAATATCTTCGACATGCCCAGTTGCCAAGTCTAGTAAAAACTCAGCAGGGTTCATGGCTATCTCAGGAACAAATCCTAAGGTTGAGAAGTACTGCATGGACTCCCTAGCCTTTCCATGGTAAATAGGAAGGCCTTCTGAGATAAGTAGGAGCTTGTCAAACATGTAGAACATTCTGCTCGACGGTTGGTGAATCGTGACAACAATCGTTCTTCCAGTCTACAACCCAAACTATCACGATCTCTTTAAAATGCATCAATCATAAATAATTAGTAAAACCGTATGGACACCAATTAATCAATGTGCCATTTGGAAACAGATCCCAATACTTTGCCTCAAATAGCATGTTGTTTGATTTCAGAAAACATGGATGGAACTTAACAATCTATGATACTCACTAACTCTTTTGATAGAATATTCTCTAATGCGACGAAACACCATGTTAATTGATGGACAATATATATTGTAAATTTTTTTTTAACCGAAAACCATTAATATGTCACAAAACTTTTGGAGGGATTTCTGAAATCAAACAACATGCTAACTCACACATTTAATTAAAAAAGAAAAGAGTGAAGAATGGCCTAGCTATAGTTGGGGGAGTTCATATATTTTTCCCTAAATAGTTTGCATTAATGAAAATTAATTACATGTTGTAGAAATAGAAACAAGAAAAATACCTTTGCGAGGCTTTGAAGAATCATCAAGAGCTTGCTTGCAGAAGTAGAGTCTAAGCCAGATGTGGGTTCATCAAGCAACAGCAATGATGGGTCTACAATGATTTCATAACCTATGCTTGTTCTTTTTCTCTCACCTCCTGATATGCCCCTTACAAATCCCCCTCCTACTTTGGTTTGCCGACATCTACGACACAGGGAAATCATCGAATATTTGTTGATCTATGTAATTGTCTAAGCACATTTCTTATGTCATTCAATCTAACTAGGTCAGAAATCAGACATCAAAAGATCAAACCATTGCTCCAAATGAACATATTAGTAGGAATTTCTTTGTGGACTAGCACTTTTATATACTGAAATAATTAAAGCACTTAGCGAAAATATAGAAGTTTAGTTCTTTTTCTTTCTATTTGTTTGCAAAGGTTATTGAGGTACAGATTGAGCAAAAATCACTTTAAAGATCACATTGTGGGACTACTCAAATTGAAGTTCATGAAACTGTAAAACCCAATTGATTTAGTAAAGATGATTAATGAACTCCAACAGTTGGTGTCCAATTATTGTAGAAATACAAACCTTTCTAAATTTAGATCCTTTATGATTGAATTAACTCTTGAGAGTTTCTGCTGCTTAGGCATATTGGTGGGCAGCCTTAGCAGTGCAGCAAAGACAAGGGTCTCCTCCACTGTCAGTTGAGGAAAGAGAACATCATCCTGGGTCACAAATCCAATCCTGCAAAAGGAAAAGAAAAGATTGTTGTAACAGGAAATGTATGTGTGTGTGTGAGAGAGAGAGAGAGCATTTGTTTGCATGTAAATTTTCAGGTAAAGTTAATGGAAAGTCTCTGCACTGTCCAATATTGTGAATCGGCCCCACAGCGTCGAACTTAAACACTTTAATCTCTGAACTTTACAGAGATTTGAATTCCATTCGGATTGTCAAAGAACAAAAAAAGAAAAAATCTAAGTTTTCTTGTAAAATAAAGTAATTGATTTATTTTTTTTAATAGTCCTTATTTCAGTTACTTCAAATATGATCGGAATGGTGGTCATTTTACAGCAAATGTCAATCAATTACAAATCTTTTCGGCTTTTAACAATCAAGGATATAATATCAATTTATATGGAAGTTCAGGTACTACAGCAATGTGAGTGAAAAGTTTGACCAAGGTGCCTTATCAGAATAATGCCAAGACCAAGGATTTAAGTGCCGTGGCACGGGGTCGTGCCGAAAACTTGCCGGCACGGTACGGCACGGTGCGTGTCGAGCCGTGCCGATGAGTGCCGGTCACAAAAAATACATGCGTGCCGACACATAATGGCATGAAATATTTATTTTTTTTAGCAACAAAAATTTTTAATTGCTTATTATGTATCTTTATCAAATATTTTGAACTTTATTAAGAAAATTACTTAGTAATTTTAAGAAAAAAAAGTTTTGAACTGTACCATCGGCACGAGAGCTGTATCGTGCCGATATCTTGTTGGCACGGTACGGCACGGTGGATACGGCCCGTGCCGATGGATACTTAAATCCTTGGCCAAGACTAACCATATATTTTACCCTTTGTTTTACCTCCTTTTCAGAGAGGGAGTGTAAGGAGTATCATTGTAACTAATGTGCCCTTTGATGTCACCACCAAGTCTCCCACCAAGTATCTTCAACAAGGTTGTCTTTCCGCTTCCGGAGGGCCCCATTAGGGCTAAGATTTCACCAGGGCACACACTTCCTGTTATGCCCTTTAAGATTTGCTTGTGACTCCTTCCTTGTTCCATCCTCAAGTTAGAAATTGTACTCATCATTGCAGCTCTTATTGGATTCTTTGGAACGACTTTGACTCTATATTCCACATCCTCAAACTGCATAGAAAGAAAACTTAGACACAGTTTGGTTTGGGGATAAATTTAGGTGGCATTAAGTATACATGTTCCTATAAAGATATCAAATAGTAAATATATTCCTAAAAAGCTTAAATTATTATATTTGCCCCTCCAAAGTTTAGTTTAATATTGCTGCATATATATTCCAATTGTTGGTTTAATACAACAACAAACCAAAGGGGCAAATATAAATATGTTAGAACTTTTTAGAGAGATATGATAGCTTAAACTTTGTAGGAATATATTTGCTATTCGATATCTTTACTTGGATATGTATGAAATTTATCCAAGTTTTTTCTACTCCTTAGTGTAATTATCAAGAACAAATTCAATTTATTCCAGAGAATCTCAAGTCCCTCTATAACTGGGACTCAAGACCCAAACCCTCCAGACCCTAACTGCTGGCATCTTTTTTTTTTTTTTGAGGAAAAGACAGCATGCTGCCGTTTCATTCATAACGAGAGTGAATTTAGCAGTTGGGCAGCCGGTAATTGCAGAAAAGCAATCGGGCCCAAAAAAAAAATAAAAAAAAAATAAAAAAAAAAGTAAAAAAAAATAAAATAAAATAAAATAAAATAAAAACTGCTGGCATCTTATCGCTGAAATCTCAGTGGTTTGGCTAGAATAAGTCGATCTCATTTTTTCGTTTGACATCAAAAGAGTAAAAATGCACTAATTTCCAGGATAACATTGAATATTAGGTTATAGTACTGTAGTCATTATATAAAGCTAAAGTGGCACACAACTTATTCCTAGGGAGGCCGAAATTATGTTATTCTAAAATAACTCAATTTGATTGAAATTACTATTTCTCTCAAAGTTTACTGTATTTTTGCGAGGCAAATGCATAGCATGAGTTGTAAGTTAAACTTCACTAACAGGGAGAGAGAGTAGGGATGTCAACTGATCGGATTCGGGGTGAATTTTCAAAAATTCAAACTCGAATCTGCCTACCAAATCCGAATCCAAACCCGAATCCAACCGACTTTAAAAATCCATATCCAAATTTGTACCGGACCAAAAATCTAAAACCCGAATCCGAACCCGAAAATTCAAACCCGAAACAGTTATTTTTTTTTTTCTCTTTACAATATTTCAAAATATATTATATCAAATTTAAATTTTTAAAATATAAATTTAAATATAATATCAAATATTTATATACACATATATTATATAATGTAAAATTAATTCGGATTCGGGTCGGGTTTGGATTCGGATCGAATACAATCAAAATCTATATCCAAATTCAAATCCGTCGGATTTTTATTTTTTATATTCATATCCGAATTCGTTTAATATCGGATAAATTTATTTCGTTCGGATTCGGATTCGGATAAAATTTTGGGTATCGGTACCATTGACATCCCTAAGAGAGAGATAAATAAAATAAAGGATATGGGTGTGAAATGCTATTGGTTTCAAGTATACTCACAACCTAAAGCTACAAAATGCTCGAGAAAGAAAGAAAGAGAGAGAGAGACCTTGACAAAAATAGGAAGTGGGCCATCTTTTGGTGACCAAGAATGGTCCTCCTCAATGTAAATCTCTACACTAGTAGTATTCCTAGCTATGGCCACTGTGTTTGCTGGGTTAGCCAATGACTCCTCTCCACTCTTGATTTCCATGGCATATAAGGGAGAGGGATTGTGGGAGAGAGAGAGAGGAGCTCTATTAGAGGAACCTGAAGGGCCATCTTCATGTGTTGATATAAGACGCAAAGGCATGAGCAACTACTCACAACCAAAGGCATGCCAAGATTACCTCCTACCTCGTTTTCTTAAGTCAGTTCGGTGACCCACAACCTTTCTATTTCCTAAGAAGAACCTTCTCTTCAAAAACAATAATATATATATTTATTGATCACTTATCACTTCTCACTTCTCACTGATCACTTCAAAATGACCGATAAATTAGTCCCCATCTTTGAATGAGGTGGGATGTGTAATGTACACCCGATATGGAGTGTACAAGTAGCATTGCCCTTATATGTATTTCTTCGATCATTTTATTTTTTTTATTTTTTTTTTATTAAAATCATACTATTTTTTCAACCACTCACTAAATTCACACTATAAATAATTTTTAAATAACCGTTATTATTTATTATTAATTTATATTTTAAATTTAAATTATAATTTTTTATTGATTAATAATTTTATATTAAATATATATCTATTTTGATTTCCGACCTTATCCCTAACCCTAATCTGAACCCAACCTAACCCGAACCCATCCCATCCCATCCCATCCCATCCCACTCCACTGCTCCCCTCCTCTGCGTGAACCTCACGCAAACGCCCCCGCTCCCCCTCCCCCTGCCCCCTTCCCCCTTCGACCCCTTCTCTCCCTCCTCCCCTCGCCCCTATCCGAGCTCGAGCTCTCCCCCTCCCCCTCCCCCTCCCCTTTACCTCTACTCATCTCCCTCTCCTTCACCTCTATTCACCTCTACTCGAGCGATCTCCGCGTCCTCTCCAATCTCCAATCCCATCCCCAAATCGCCCTCGACCTTCTCGGCCCTGCGTGGATGATCCTCTACACAGCGATCAGATCTGAGCCCTCGGCGGCGCTGCTTGTCGATTCGGTGCTCCGATCCATCGGTAAGAACTCTCAATCTCAAATCCTTAGTTTCGTTCTTGAATAGATTTTTGTTTTTTCTTCCTGACCTCATTTGGTTTTGCTATGAATTTTTAATTATTGTTCGATTTTTAGTGATTATTCTTACAGATTTTAAGGATAAGAAGCCTTGGTGATCGAATTGTGGTGCAAATTTTTGGTATTAAATGCTAAGTTTAAACATTGTAAAACTGGAAAAAAAGAGATGTATAATTACTTTTAGGGGTGGAATGCGTACAATTTTTTTTGCAACATTTTTACTACTTTTAGCTATCTGCAAGTGTATTTAGATAAGAAAATCGGTAACACTGGCTCTTACTCTACTGCTAGGATGATACTATCATATATAACCCCAATTAATTAACCTTTGATTTACCTTGAAATTTAAACTTCTATGGCATAGGCTTCACAATAACCCTATAGTCATTGAGGCAACACTTTAATATTATCTTAATTTTGTTATTGATCAGTAACGTTTTACTTTTTGACAACTCGAAAGGCATTATCTTTGCGAATAATTATTGATGGATGAGGTATAATTGTTATGTTAGGAGCTGGAGAACTCTCAAGAGAAGAAAATAGACTTGGCTCACCTTGCTGAGATCTTTAAGTCAAAAGGTACTGCTGCAATTAATTCACATTTTTTTCCAGGCTACTTGGTGTTTTTTGTGTGCTAAAGTGGCTGACGTTATCCTCATTTTCTCTAGAATCTATTTTGAATACTTGTTGCAATTGCATGCATCTTTGTTCTTTATCATGTATTCTAAAGTAATTGGTTTCTGGCATTTTTTTTATCACTAATTTAAGTTGATTCAGCATTAAAGTTTGATATAGTTGCATATACCCTTTATATTTATGCATATTGCGGCAAAATTCGAATATTCAGATTTAACTTTCCAAAGATTAATATCTTTCATGTTATCTTTCAAAATTTTAATATTCCTTGTACTGCAAAAATTTCCCTCTTTAAGAACTTCTGAAATACAAAACCAACTTTTCCTCATGAATTGGATGAGTTCTGAACTCAAGTAAGGGTGTTTACCTAAGAAACTGCACTTTCAAGTAGTATATTGGAAATTCCTATTTTTAGGGGTATATAATTGTAAAAGATATTTGCGGGGAACATATGTAAATGCATCCCAGTTTTACCATTATCTAATGCAGTTGGTTCCAAAATTGACTTTAAACAGTGGACAATTAAATGGTGATCATCAATCAGTCATGTTTTCATATAATACTGCAGGAAAAATAAACACATGGAAGGGAAAAAAAGGGATATCATATTCCAAAATTTTACAAAATTAAAAACAAGATTGCACCGACATCAAATGCAAAACTAAGCCTCAATTACATGCTTGTATTTCCCAATTGCATTTATTTTGAAATTCATCACAAAAAATATTCACTCTTAAATTCCCAAGAGAGATAATTTGCCATCTCTTAGACCTTTTCTGTACTATTTGAAGAATACTATGTTGAATTCTCTAAGAGGAGAAATAAAATTATAAGGGAAAAGTTCAATTAGCACCCTTGTGGATAATTAGTTAATGAAATTGCTTCATGTGCAAATTGGCCCTAGATGAGAAGTTTTAAGTGGGGCTTATGTTGTGCACTGTCTTCTGTTCTTTTGATGACTGCCCTGCCCTTTATTTTGGTGTGTTAAAGATAAAAGCAGTATACTAGTTATTTCGAGAATACAACATTGAGTTGGATGTAATAAGGTAGGAACTGCATAGGGTGTCAACTGTTGTAACTATAGGTTCTAGGGCTGGTGGGGATTGGGGAGTTATGAAGTATACTGCTCTTTATGTTTTATTTTTTCTTTTGTTGGTGTATCTATATATGCATTATTGCATGAATTCAGATTCTTAATTAGGAGACTCTGCTTAGAAGGCTTGTAATATGCTGCTTCCATGTTTTTCAAATTTAATCTTGCAATTTTTTTTATTTTCTCAGAAAAAAGTAATATTTGTTAGTGATAAGATTTAAGTCCACTAATTAGAATTTACTTCCAATTTTTGTGAATATATGTATTTTGGTTACTATTTTGCTCTGCATGTGGATCTTTTGCAAAACATTGTGAATATATGTATTCAACTTTTCTCTAAAAATGGATTGTTTGTCTCAGTACTGGAAATTGCTAGAAAAAAAAATTGTGATAATGTGAGAAAGTTTTATGGAACTAAGATGTTTAAGTGAAGAATTTATGGACAAATTTGCAATATAAGATAGTGCAGGACTTTCATAAAGAGATTAAGAAACCCCTACTTTATGGGGCTATCATGGCAGCCATTTATTCATTTTGGATCCTCTTTCCAAATTTCAGATTCTAGATCCTTTGTCTTTCAATAGATGAAAGGTCCAAGTAGTACAGTGGTACAGATGTGTAAGCTTTTCTTGTTGTATTCGACCCCATTTAAGATACCCTGTTACATATGACGAATAGGGCCATTTCAGTCTAAATCAAATTTTGAGATATTTTTGGTTTTTTGAGATCTCATTTTGCGTAAACCTTATGTTACTTGTGAGTTGGCTTCTATTTAAGTTGCTCAGATTGTGAATTTGCTGTTTAATCTCTAGTTTTGATTGTTGTTCTCCAACTCTACGCATTTTTATATTTGTCTAGAAGCATGCTTAGATTCCATTACAAAGGACTTCTTTGATGCTGATGAAGATTGTGATTTATAGCTGACTTTTCTTATAGGTTTACTATTTTATAATACATGGGTTGTCTTCAGATTTGTTAATTTCTCCTTTAGCTTTCGAGAAAATTTACCCATTTAAAATTTTGATTTTACCACCAAAACTTTGAGTCTTCTTGGTTGAAGTACCTCTTGGCAAGAACTTAAAATTGTATTTGCAATGTTTTGACAAAAAAGTATGCAATCTATTGAAATGTTATGTTATTTGAAGGATTATTCTGAAACTTTTTTAATGGAAATCATTAACTTAAGTTTTCTGCCTTTTGATGCAGTTTTCTGTCTTTGATGCACTTTGATGGAATTTTATGAAATCAAATGCAATGAAGGTTGGATAGTAAAATCAATGTTTTTAAATTTTAGGTACCTATTTTTAAGTGCAATAGTTAAGGTAAGATTTTTTTTTTTTTTCATATAATATTCAGGTAGAACCAGTGCAAAGGTGTTTAAATTATGCCAATTTTGTTAATTTCTTCATTGCCTGCCTAGGAAACTTTAAGAAAAGATGCTTGTTCAAGTTCAAACAAGTTTCACTTATTTTTCTCTTCTTTTATTATTTGTCATATCTCAGGAGAAAATGAAAACTGAACAGTCCAAATTCATTGCCAGCCTTAAGACCTCAGGGTATGGTGGAAATGATAATTCAATATCTGCACCAGGAAAGTCCAAGGCAGAAATTATCACTGAACAACCAGTGCTGCTTTGCTCCCTTTGTCGCGATTCAGATTCTAAAAGTCCTTTGTGCTATCTAATTCTTCTCCAGGTGAGCGATTAATCCTATCCAAACATTGATTAATCCAAACATTTCTATAATTTGCTTTAGCTTTTACCAGGCGAAGTAATCTTTCACAAAATGTTCTAGGTAAACTGTCCGTAACCATATCTATTGTTGAAGAGATCTTCTTACTCTTGCACCAATTGTTTTTATAGTACTGCCAAAGAAAGACTTATAGTTGAACCTTCTGCCTACTAATAGCTTTCGACTGTGTCTTTACTCTTAAATGCCATTGGGAATCACTGCTTAGTTCTTGCTATTTCTCTTTTACTATGTCTTTTTTTCACATAGAACATAAATCTCGACTTGCAACTTTTGTTGAGAGAGGACCGCCATCATGGGAAAGTGGTACCAATCAGATAAGAGGATTAGTTCGGGCATGAAAGAAGGGCTAAATAATCCCCAGTGGTGTCTCAAGCAATTCAATGCAGTCTGGGCAGAACACAGGCTTGGAATGCTCTTTAGATTTTGAGCAGGGTCAGGTTGAGGCATTTCTTGACTTCAGTAAACGGCATCACTCTGTTCCCAGTCTTCCACATGTTGCAAGTGTATTGAAACCTTCCTCTTCAGTGACCAAGTCTAATGGATTTAGTCCGAGCGACTGTGATGGAATTCACATTTCATCTTGTGGGCATGCTGTGCATCAGGAGTGTCATGATCGTTACTTGTCGTCCTTGAAGCAGAGGTATGCAATTATGATACTTACTTTCGCCTTTTCCTAGTCAGATAAAAATGATAACGAAAAAAAAAGAGATAAAATATGAGCTGCCATTTTTATTGCCAGTCGTTGGAAGTTTCAGGTACATTAATTTTGTTTTTTCTTGTGCTCTACAATTTCAGAAACATTAGGAGACTTGGTTTTGAAGGAGGCCATATTATAGATCCAGATAAGGTAAAATGTCATCTCCACATTATGTCATGTTTTCCTTGACGTTTCATGATTGGCTTGATTGGTATAAATAATTAGTTTTTTCTGTTTTTTGGGGAGAACTTTGTCCAGTATGTCACAGATTTGCAAATTCCATTATTCCCGCATCCTCTAACTTTGCAAAGAAAGTTCGGACTAAAACAGTTCCATCAAATGATAGCTCAACATCACTTAAAGTCACTTCAACCCCATCGAGTATAAATAATAGCCCCTTACGTCTAACCTCTTGCCTTGTCTCTTCTTGTAAGCACTGCAAAGATGGTGGGATAAGGAAAGTTGTTGAAAGTCTTCTCTGAACAAATTATTCTTACCTACCTAGACTATTGGAGTGTCACATTGCCCCCCTGTGGTTTAGCAGATTTTTCACTTTGCCATGGTGTGAATTTTTTTAAATAGTTTTAATTTGCCATCCTATTTTGTATAGAATTTTTTGGAGAAATAAAAACTAAACCATAGGAGGGCAAAGTGAAATTTTTTGAACCAGGATGGAAAGGTGAAAATAAGCTAAACCACACGGGGACAATTTGAAGTTTATCCATATATTAAAACACCAATTCATATTTGCATGGCTGCGATTGCCAAGACTGAATATCATTACATATTTTCTTTTTGCAGCAGCAAGAACATTTTATGGCTCTTGAAACCTTAACCATCGAAGAATGTGAGAAGTTCCAATATCTTCCAACAGAGTTTTTTCAAAAATTCAATACCATAAAGGTCCTGAGTATAGAAAATTGCCCGAAGTTGACAACACATGGGATCTCGGACATCCAACTACCCTCTATAATCGATGAACCTATTATTGGGTCGTGTGGCGACCTTGAAGTGTCATTGCTGTGCTCAGCGAATTTAACCTCTCTTGATCTGAGCGGACTACATGCAGTAAAGGAAATAGATTCTTCGTTCTTTTGGGAGCAGTGGTGGGTGTGCCTTTCCATCATTGAAGTACCTATTCTTTGAGGACTTGCCAAATTTGGAAGAGTGGATTGGAATAGATGATGGGTGCATGTTTCCTAAACTTCATACTACGGAAATTACTGGGTGTCCTAATTTGAGCAGATTGCCGGCTCTCCCTCAATGTTTAAATCAATTGCTTATTTTTGATGTTGGATTGACCACTCTTCCAAGCAATATATGAGAATTGCGGAAACAACAATGTAAGTTCTCTATTTTATGACCTTCAAATTACCCCCCGAGATTTTGCTTACTTTTTCTTTGCCGTCCTGTGGTTCAAAAAGTTTCGCTTTGCCCCCTCTATGGTTTAGCTCATTTTCACTTTGCCATCCTGTAGTTCAAAAATTTACACTTTGCCCACACGTGGTTTAGCACATTTTTCACTTTGCCATCCCGTGGTTTTTTAAATATTTTTAATTTGCCACCCTATTTTATTCAGAATTTTTTAATGAAATAAAAATTAAACTACAAGAGGGCAAAGTGAAACTTTTTGATCCACAGGGTGACAAATTGAAAATGGGCTAAAGCACGCGAGAGCAATTTGAAGTTTACTCTTATATTAAAACACCAATTCGTATTTGCCCGGAGTTAATATTTTTGCATCTTTTCTTTCCGCAGCGGCAAGAATATTTTCAGGCTCTTGAAAACTTAACAATTGGACAATGTGACAAGCTAGAATATATTCCAACAGAGTTTTTTCAGAAATTCAACACCGTAAAGTTCCTGATAATAAAAAAATGCCCGAAGTTGACAACACGTGGAATCTCAGACACCCGACCGTCCTCTATACTCAATGAACTCTCTATTGGCTCATGTGGAGACCTTGAGGTGTCATTTATGTGGTCAGCGAATTTAAGCTCTCTTACTCAGTTGGAATTACTTGATTGTGCAAGCATAACATCCCTTCCCCCCGCACAAGTGTGTGCATGGTGGACAATGCTTTCCCATTTAAAAATAAAGAACTACAACGAATCGTCATCATTTGGCGGAATACAAGCTCGCGTGTTCCTCCGTTCTTTAGAAATTGAAGGGTGCGACAAGCTAATTGAAGTTGCCCTGCTGCAATCTTTATTTTCAAATAATGTCAGCTAAGATCTTTGGCTGATATTTGGCTGACATTGTTTGAAAATGAAGGTTGCAGCAGGGCAACTTCAATTAGCTTGTCACACCCTTTAATTTCTAAAGAACGGAGGGACACGAGAGCTTGTATTCCACCAAATGATGACAGTTCTTTGCAGTTTTTTATTTTTAAATGGGAAAGCATTGTCCACCATCAATTGACTGTTTTTTGAAGCTTGGTGAACTATCAATTGACCATCATGCGCTCCTACTCATGGAGCCATTGAGAAGTCTCTCCATTTGACTCTCTCTGATACTTCACAACTCACCATCTTACATGAGGAATGGCTAATGCAATCTCCCTTCAGTCCCTACGCCAGGGCATGACAAAACTGTGCTTCCTAGAGAGTTTGGATGTAGATAATGCTAAACTCATCCGGTCACTTTCAGATCTACCTACTTCACTGTGTACTAAATATAAAGATATTATTTAGTATTTTTTTTTTGTTAATTTTTTAAAATATTTGAAAAAATAAATAAATAAAATTTTTGATATTTTAATAGAAACTCACAACATTTCATAGCGTTAGAAAATTAGAGAATATTTTTTTTTTTTTGACGCTTCAAAGCATCAGGAAATTTCGCTTCAAAGCGTAAAAAAATTAAGAAATTTATTTTGTTTTCTTGACACTTCATAGCGTCAAAAAATTATATTTTTCGATGCTTATAAATGTTGAGAAATATTTACCAATGCAAGGTTAAAGCGGTAAATACAAAACGACTCTTCACGTTTTAACCGACGCTTTGAAATACGTCGATAAAATTTTAAAGGACATTTAAGTGTCCTTAAGTGTAAAAAAAATGGTCCTTAAATACCACTTTCTTTGTAGTGTATTGAAGTTTCACAAAGAAATAAAAGTATTTTTATTTCTCAAAAAAAAACATGCAGAAAAAATAATTAAAATATTTTAGATGGCGGATTGTAAATCGATCGTTATTTCAGAAGAGATCAGATTAAAACTAAACCAGAAAAAAATTGGAAAGCTGGTTAATTTCATATATTTCAAACAGTTAATGAGAAGTCTTCGTTACTTAACCACAACTAGATCCGACAAGTATTCATTACTTAACCACAACTAGACCTGACGTTGCCTATGATGTTAGATTGATCAGCAAATATATAAAAAATCTGACTCAAATGCATCTACAAACAACTAAGCATATTTTGTGCTACATAAAAGGAACGATTAACTATAGTATTTACTACGTTTACGGTGATAAATTCGAACTCATCAGATTCACCGACATTGATTGGGCTGGCGACGTAGAAGAACGAAAAAGCACGTCGGATAACGTATTTTTTTTTGGAAGCAGTGCATTTACATGGTCATCGAAAAAATAGGACATTGTAACTCTCTCGACAGCAGAAGCCGGCTACGTGGCGGCATTAGCAAGTGCTACACAAGCAATTTGGCTTAGACGAATTCAAAAAGAATTTGGTGAATATCAAAAGGCACCTACAAGAATATTTTGTGATAATAGTTCAACTATAGCAATCGCAAAAAATTCAGTTTTTCATGAAAGATGTAAGCATATCGAAATCTATTATCATTATATTCGAGAACTTGTGAAGAATAATGAGATCGAGCTACACTTTTGCAGAAGCGAGAATCAAGTCGCTGATATTTTTACAAAGTCGTTGACATCGAAAATTTTCGTGAAGCTGCGCAGACAACTCAGAATGCGAGAAATTAGATTAAGGAAGGATGTTAATAAGTAACCTAATATTTTTTATATGTTTAAATTTACCAAATTTATCTTTTAATATCAATTGGTTAGACATTAGAGATAAGTTAAAATCTTGTTAAGTAATTATTATTAGGATTTTTTTGTTTTATATTAAAAGTTATATATACTTGCGGTCGTTGTATTTAACGAGCAATTAATAAAAATTAGTTTGTCACAACACCTATGATAAACAAGAGAATTCATTTGTTATGTCCCTTTCAACACCTATGATAAACAAGAGAATTCATTTGTTATATCCTTTCCTACATATAAATAGATAAGAGAATTTCCTCGATCTTCTAGATGAAGATAATACAAGAAAATCTATAAAAAATAAATTCTCGTCGTCAAATTCTCTCTATCTTCTGAGGTTTTGTCCATTTTCTTGCCTAGTTACAGAAAAGAATTTTTTTTGATTATTTTTTCTCAAAGAACTGAGCCAAATCGTAGCACTAGCTCTCACCTATTACTATTACTTTGTATCAAATCAATTTGTACTAATTAATATGCAACAAAAATAATAACGAGGTGTCGCGTTACTAATTTATTCTTTTATTTATATATATCATAATAATAGAAGATAAATATAGTAATTTCCTAGCAAAAGTATTATATGTTAAACTTCTGAAAAAAAAAATAAAAAATAACATCATAATAGAAGAAAAACATACTAATTTCCTAGCAAAAATGTTATATGTTAAACTTCTGAGGAAAAAAAAAAAAAAAGAAAGAAAAAAAAAAGAAAAGGCATAACATCATAATATAAGTTAATTTCTGAAAACAATACTAAGAAAAACAAGACATAACATCATAATAGAAAAAAAAACATACTAATTTCCTAACAAAAGTGGTATATATACAACTTCTAAAAAGAAAACTAAGAAAAACAAGACAACATTATACTAGAAGAGAAACATACCAATTATCTAACAAAAGTAGTACATATTAAAAAAAAAAAAAAACTAAAAAAAACAAAACATAACAATTTTTTCTTAATTCATCACGCTGCAACGGCTAACTTCATTACTGGAATCATTCATCTTTTTTGCACTTCTTGATGATTTTTCTATAATACCCATATGGTGCCAGAGTGGGTAAATTTTTCCTAACAGCATCAAGCAACTCTTGTTGTACTTCTCCCTGTAAGAAAAAAAAATAAAAAATAAAAATAAAAAATATAAAAAAAAAGGAAAGATAAAAAGAAAAACATAGTAAATATGGACTAGAAAATGAAGGAGAAAACAAAAAAAAAATCTGAAATAGTACCTTTGCGACTGCTATAGCGGATTGCATAACATAATTTCCGTAGCTATCTACGAAAATATTTAATATATTTGGACTTGAAAGCAGTTCACGGATAATTATTGTGCATTCGTATGGCTTTACATTCTTCAAACAATTCTCCACCACATTACTGCTGTATTTTTGTATGGAAAGATTCGCGAAATGTCCGCTTAGCTTACTTATAATGTAAGATGTAAGAGGCCAAATCCTTTTGTCAAGTAAATGTTGTACTAGATAGTTCCTAAAACGAGAGAAAAAAAAGAAAAAATTAGAAAATACTGCAATTAAATATAATCTTATATAGAGTATTTAACTATCCTGACATCAAAGTTTTACATATGGAAAATGCTACCCATACACCCCATTCGGGGTGTATATCACACACCCCACCCATCCAATGGGTGGGGTGTGATGATGGGTCAATCGATGTGACCCGTAAAAAATATCGCCACCATTAAAATGGTGGAGGTGTATAATATACACCCCTTCGGGGTGTACATGTAGCATCGCTCTTTACATATTACTTACGAATGTTGTTAACCGATACTCAACGAGGAAAACACCAAGAGCTCCCATTTTGAATTGCAAACTTTTTTAAAATTATTTATTAAAGAGGCTGCCCAATTTGAATCATTTACTTAACTTATGGTTAGTTAGTGCAGCTTAAAATATCTTTCAAAATTAATAAAATATGATAAAAAGGTACAAAAAATTTTCCGTACTTTTAAAAATATATGAGCAATGCTACATGTACACCCCGAAGGGGTGTATATCATACACCTCCACCATTTTAATGGTGGCGATATTTTTTACGGGTCACATCGATTGACCCATCATCACACCCCACCCATTGGATGGATGGGGTGTGTGATATACACCCCGAATGGGGTGTATGGGTAGCATTTTCCAAAATATTTACGGCAGTTCTCCGCTTAAACAATACATAAAGAGGTCAAAGGATTAAGGATACTAACCCTGACGGATGTTGTGCGAGTTCCAAAGCATTGTTTGCTATTTCAATAAGAAGTTGGCAGTTATTGTTTTCTATCGTAAGATCGACAACTTGTTTTGCTATAAAAACTCCGTATTTATCGAATGCAAGCTGAATCCAATTCCTCACAATAGGTTGCAAAATAAGCTGTAAAAGCATGTAAAATTATCATTAGATTCTTAGTTAAGCAAAACACAATCATATAGACATGTTAAATAATGCAAAAAAATTATTTATCTCTATAAACTTAAGTGTGATTCAAATTTAATATTTTCTGTTCTGATAATATTATAAATAATACGAAATAATTATTTATCTTCAAAAACTTAAACTTTTATTCAGACGAAAAGAATGATTCAAAAAACACTTAAAATAAATTGGTGAGAGAAGAAAAAAAAGCTAGCGTAAAATGTAACTCTAGTTCCCCAAGGCCAAATTTCATTTTCGTGGTTGAACTAAGAAATTAAATTAAAACATTATATTAAAGTTCGTATTTGTTATGATAAAAGTGATCATTGATAATGAGAGTGAAAATATTAAAAAATAAAAAATAAAAAATAAAAAATAAAAAAATAAAACACATACCGTACCAAATTAATAAAATAAACATAATACAAGTAAAAATATAAATTCATAAAAATTTAAAATAATTTCAGTAAAATTAGACATAATTTAAAAAATAACTAATAATATTCTTATCATATGCAATTACCATGTTTCGATCAAAATAGGGATGGCTCAAGCAACACTTCAATATATCGCACCCAGTTTTTTCCTTCGTTAGTAAATTAAGAATGTAGGGCATCAAAGTACGCAGAATATGTGAAATCTGTTCCTGACTACGTGAAGACTTTATCAGTGTCGTAAGTATCGCGGACCTGCAATCGAATTATAAAAAAACGATCCCAGTTAAAACCTATATTATAATGCATTCTAAAAACAAGATGACTTTAATTTTTTGTTTTTTTTTTAATTTTATTTTATTACGTAGGAAGTGCCTGGATTGTAATTCATTCCGTTTCCTACGTAATAAAATAAAATAAAATAAAATTAAAAAAAAAAAAAAAAATCAAATAACAGACGAGACTTTCTGAATGAATACTAACCCACTTTTGTGGCGACAGATACATAAGAGCATGTTGGTATCTGTAGTGAGGGCGGCGAGAAGCTCCGCACGCTGGCGTTCGTCGCAGGCATTGACGAACCTCTCGAGAACGCTAGAGTCGTGCCTATCCAAGATCAAGTTCGTTACTTCGCCGAGCACCACCGGAAAAAATTCCGCGACGTATTCGTGGTGCCCCAGCAGCAGAATCTTATTCAACCACTGTATCATGTCCGCCGAAATTCCGTGGAGCCTATTTCTGGAATTAGGGCCGGCACTGTCGGAGGCGGCCATGTGCTGCGGCGGCACGAATTGTGGTCGGTGGGGAACGGCGGCAGCGGCAATGGAAGGGTAGTATTGGTTTAGTGGTGTAGGAGGGGAGGAGGAGGAGGGGTGGTATTGGCTGAGTGGTGTAGGAGGGGAGGAGGAGGAGGGGTGGTATTGGGTGAGTGGTGTAGGAGGGGAGGAAGAGGAGGGGTGGTATTGGTTGAGTGGTGTAGGAGGGGAGGAGGAGGAGGGGTGGTATTGGGTGAGTGGTGTAGGAGGGGAGGAGGAAGAGGAGGGGAGGCATTGGTTGAGTGGTGCACGAGGGGAGTGGAAGGAGAAGGGAAATTCGGGCAATACGATGCGGGAATTATCAGAATTGCGGCGCGAGAAGGCGGGAGACGACTCCGAGAGGCTGAGGCGCGAGAAGGAAGGAGACGACTTCGAGATGCTGAGGCGCGAGAAGGCGGGAGAAGACTCCGGAAGGTTGAGGGGCGAGAAGGCGGGAGATGACTCCGAGAGGCTGAGGCGCGAGAAGTCGCCGTCGATGTGGTGGTCAAAGTCGCCGGCTGTGGGGTTGATGCGGTCCATGGCTACGGGCAAGCTCCAATTACAAAGTATTACAAAACCTGCAGTACGTACGTACACATGCGTTGTTGAAGAACTTAAATAAGCTTTTTCGAGGAGAAGAAGAAGAAGAATAGAACTCGGAATATATATGATGAATATCTTAATCTTATTAACGTCTAACGTATATATTTATATATATATGTACATAATGAATAATAACAGTTTTATTTTTTACGCGGAAAAATTCAGAATCTTATTAGGATTAGAAGTATGCATAAAATAAATATTTATATTTATCTATCTATTATCTAATTTTATTTTTAATAAAATATATCAGAAGATTTTAATTAAAGTCGTAGGTTTATATATATAGATATAATATTATCCATCAGTTGGTTTATTATTAGTTAAATCAAGATTATTGTAATAAGTTTAATTGGTTCCTTATTAGTTAGATTTTACTGTTTCACAACCGCCACTAAATTTTAAAATTATTATAATCATTTTAAACATACATCGCACTATATTAGGTTACAGATTATGTCGACATAACCAAGTGTTTGAAATTTCTGAATCGAATTAATTTCTGCTGATTTCGTATTACCGTATTTATTTTAATACAGTAATAAATATGATAATGCTGAATTACAATATATATAAAATTAATATATTTAAGGGTCTGTTTAATTGGGATTATCTTGTCAGAATTACCGACAATTCTATCATAAAATTATTATATTTAAAGATGTGTTTGATTCGGTTTATCTTGTCAGAATTACTGTATTTGATTTGGTAGGTAATATATTACAAAAAATTTAAAATTATTCTCAACCGACATTAAATTTAATAACAATAATTATAAAACGATCGTTATTATTTATTATTAAATTATATTTTAAGCTATAATTTTTTTAACGACTAATAATTTTATGTTAAATATATATCTACTTTGGTAGCGTTTGGATTGGGAATAAGCCAGAATGAACTATACCAGGTATAAGTATAAAGTAAGGGATAAATCTGGTATAAACCTAAATTGTGTTTGGTTGGTAATGAGGCTTAAACCTGGTATAAATCTGGTATAAGAAAAATAGTGTTTGGATTGGGGTTGAAGAATAAGGAGGTATAGAGTTGACTTTTATGTTTAATGACGATGTGACCCTTACTTTTATGTATATTATAAATTTGATAATTAAAAAATGTATTAGAATTTTTTAATTGTAACAAATCTTATATATTATATTTAATTAATTATATACTATATCAAATTATATTTAATTTTAATTAGTCTTAAAAATTATTTTTAACGATTAAAAATTATAATATTTGCATTCTGCAAAGGTAAATTTAAATAAAATTTAATAATATTATTTTATAAATGATTTATACATACTCATGATAAAAAATTTTATTTACAAAAATCTGTTGCTCAATACATTCATGAATTAAATAATTTGACAAAATCATTCACTAAAACAAAGATTTTTTAATTACCAATAACGAACTCACAATAAAAATAAATTACCATCAAACAATAACGATCTCACAATAATATTTCAAATTACATCATACCCGGAAAACACGAATTTTTAATTAACAGTCCAATTAACATTACATATAAACAAAATAAACTTTTTTACAAGCTGACTAACATAATATTACACCAGTAAATCTAATATTTACAAACTTTTAGTCAGTTACAATGATTTATCTAACTTCTATTATTCTACAACTCATCGGTAATACGTGTGCGAATGTCGTCTCCCCGTCGTGACTTTGATGTCCTATAATTTGTAGTGGTCGCTTCCACGTCAACCTCTGGAGGCTCTGGCTCTACTGCTTCGGTAAAATATCTATCATCTCCTTGTTGCCGTCGAATAAAATTGTGGATCACACAACATGCCATAGCTATGTGACACTGCACTCTATAAGGAAACGGTGTAGCAACAGTTAAAATTTTGAATCTCTTCTTTAAAATTCCAAAGGTCTTCTCTTCCACATTTCTTAGTTGGGCGTGCCGATGATTATACAAGTCCCGCGGCGAACGATGTATACGACCACGTGTGTTACTGTCATATTGACTCAGATGGTAACGCTCGCCTCTATACGGCGCCAGAAATCGATCGGTATTCGCGTAACCGGAATCGACCAGATAATATTTTCCTGTATATATAACAGAAGGGTATACAACTTGTAATAAATAAATTAAACCAATAATAATGAAGAGAGCAATAAAAAATTACTCCTTAAATTTTACCTTTAGGAACTGTAAAACCTCCACTTTCACATGCCCATCTGAGTACCCGCATATCAGCGGCAGAGCCTTCCCAACCGGTGCATACATAAAAAAACATATGATCAAAGGATACAGCTGCCATCATATTTTGCGATGTAAATCCTTTGCGACAACGAAATTGTGGTTGTTTCTCCCTTTCTACCATAACCGGAATATGCGTACCATCCACCGCCCCAATTGCATTCTACATATGTTAATGTCACAACATAATAAATTACCAATTCAGCAATGGAAATGTACAAATTTAGTGCTGAAAACTTATTGTCTCTTACCTTGAACGGATGGAAATTCGGATTCCCGCTTATTCTTGGATGCACTCCACAATTACTTTGCGGCGTAGTTAAATAGTCATCTTTTATTTGAATAATGGCCCGGAGTACATTGTTAAAATGACGACTAATCGTTTCCCCCGAATGTTGAAAAGTTTCAGCAAGTACCCTATTTGCAACACCGTGTCCTATACAAAATAGGAAAATTGCCAACTGTACGTCAACAGTCAGATTCCGTATACCTTTTAAAAGGCCCTTCCCAAGAAGGTCATCGCGGAGAGCAATGAATGTAGTTGTCGTCATTCTAAAATGATTGTACCCCCGTTCTGGATGACCATTCAGAATATCACAAATAAACTGATGCCCCGTAAATGGATGGGTACGACATGGTTGTCTGCTAATTGTACTTGTATCATTTATACATCCTCCGTCAATAAGCATGATTATGAGTTGCACCCAATAGTCATCATCATCATCCAATATATCGAACAAATTGGCGTGGAAAGCCGACGAAAATACACATCGATAAATTGAATCATCCATTACAACTGCAAGTTAATTTCTGGCAGTTAGCCAATATTGATAGTACGCATAAATGATATAATATTTATTTAAATTCATCTCAAACATTTATCTCGCCGAATACAGCAAGCAATTACAGAAGAAAGTAGCTATAGTACATGAAATAATTTAAATGTCGACATTATCCGACTCCCCTACTTGGTTGTTAGGATATTAAATACTATCAACGATGTATCCTTGACGCAATGAGCATGAGTAGAACATCCTCCCAATAATCATCATCATCATCTAATATAGTCAACAACATTGCAACAAAGCGGGAACAACATATAGTTTGAAAAATTGAATCATCCATTATATCTGCAACGATACTGTACCAATTTAGCGAACAATCATACTAAATAGACATGAGTTAACATGTATAGATATTTCAAACAAACATTAAGATAATGTCTAGTTAAAGGCAATCAAAGTGTTCTAGAAAATATCACAACATTGGGTTTTAAAGTAGTAACAGTGCGGGATAATAAATTACAAAAACGATACTAAAATGTACAGAAAATTGCGATACTAATTATTACAAAGCTTGTACTTACAGTAATGAAATTACAAACAGATTATATAAATGTCCACTAAGGACCTGGGAAAAATTGACGATACATCATATTCTCTTTTGCTATCTGCCGTTCAACCCACTTGTAAGCAAGATCGTCATTCATTGTCATGAAAAGTTGACGATTTTGCGCATCCTTCAAAGCGTCGCCGGCAGCCAAGACCTGGTCACTAGTGAGCCCCTGCATATTATATATGCGCTGCATACAATCCTCGATGGCCGGAATGGGTCGTCGAGCTTCTGCATCCTTATTATACATCTGTCGCACCAGATCTAATTTTTCTTTGCCCAGCTGAAGCATCTCGGCGACCTATTCAGATATGCCTTCAGTTTTTTTTCGACGGCCTCCGGTTGACGGACGGTTTGTTCGTTGGCTAGGCTCGGGTACTGGGGAACGAGGCCTTTTGCCTGCCGAGCTGTGCCCAGACCCACTAGTTGTCTTGTTTGGAGGGTGAGGGCTAGGTGACCTTTCGGGTGGTGGACTTTGCATGAATTCATTCATATATGGCCCAGAGGACCCTGCTTCAAATTGAAAAGGTAAGAGATGTAATCCTGATAATTTTGGAGCTATGATTGTATCATCCTCACCATGGGATGATGAGAAGGAGCTAACTATTGTTGTAGTGGGTGGCAGGAGTGAAGAAAAGCCATATGCACCGGTTGCGGTAGTCTTCTCTGTCAGAAACTCCAGATCCTTATACAGAGGAAATGGCCTATCCCTACATTTGGCATAAGCGGGATTTTCCTAGACGTAGGTTAATTATATTAGTAAGGCTACTCAATATGGAAAAAATTTATTGAAAGGTAAATTAAATCACGTTACCAAGATCACGCCATCCCAGTCACAGCTATCGCCTGCCGTGGGAATGTGGCGGATAAAATCCCATCCCCAACCACTCTTGTTGACCAAGCAATGGTACAACGAGAAAGTGCGCTTCAACACCTTCAACCTATTCTTCACCTGCTCCTTTGTTAGGTTTAAACCATTTCGACTATTTATTTCCGCTACAATCCTAACCCACGCAAGGTTAGTGAATGATCCATTCACGTTGTTGCCGAGAGTATGTTCCTCAGTCAACAACGATAACAGACATGCATCCAAGGCCTCAGTCCAGTTTGGTGTTCGGGGCGATTGTTGGGCGCGAGATCGACTAGCACCCTCATTTGGAATTGTATTGTCTTGGGTGTGGCCCATGTTTGATCGACTGGATTGACCGGCCTTGAACACTTTCTTAAAAGGACGCATCTGTAAATAATGTATGTTCTACTTTATATATTTTGGCATAACACAATATTTTTATAATATTTTCAGCATTAACCTTAAACCAATAATATAATTGTCATTCAATTAGGAAGACATATGTGATGCTTACCATATTACTAATTGCATAACAGGGGATGGCATGTCATAATTGGCATGGTAAATAGAGAATTACATAATATAGTATTTATTTAAAAAAATGTGGTTGAGGCATAAAAGTAAAGATAAATGTTGGCAAATTGTTTTTCATTTACACAAAATTGGAATAGTGGGTTATTATGTACAAGGGCTCATTTGGTTTCCAATATGTATGGGGTTGCAGTGGATTCTAAATCCATGCCATCCATCAAACACATATGGCAACCGTCATCATCGCCTTATTATGTACACGGGCTCAACTGGTTTCCAACAAGCATGGGGTTGCAGTGGATTGTACATCCATACCATCCATCAAATGCCTATGGTAACCGTCATCATCGCCAACATTTATATTTTCATCACCATACTTAACCGATGAAACATACATATTCCGCAGCCATCAAAACATATATTTGTAATGACATAGCATAGTCATTTATCATGAAAGGCTATCTACGCATTATATCAAATAATATCTGAACTTGAAGAAAAAGGAAGGGTTGCACCTTCGATGGCAGGAACAGGAGTAACACGGCAAGATGAGATGCGCCGGGGAGGAGAGAGCAGCTTGTTTACAGGGAGCAGAGACCAAGCTCGGTACAGGGAGCAGAGCTCAACCGAGGGCAACCTCGGAACAGGGAGCACAGAGCTAGCTCGGTAGAGGGGACAGAGAGCAACCGTAGGGGGAACCTCGGTACAGGGAGGGAGCAGAGATGATGCTCGGGGCAAGCACAGTACAGTGATCAGAGATCAACAGCAGCCAAGGCACACACAATACAGAGCTCGGGCAACCACCGGAAAAATAACCCACAAGGATCAGATCGGTCAAGGTCCGGCGACGACGAGGGGGAGCGGGGAGCAGAGATGAAGCTCGGGGGACCCTCGGTACAGGGAGCAGGGATCAACAAGCAGCAAGCACACCCAATACAAAGATCGGGCAACCACCGAAAATAAAACCCACAAGGATCAGATCAGGCACAGTCCGACGACGACGAGGGGCAGCGGGGAGCAGAGATGGAGCTCGGGGCACCCTCGGTACAGGGAGCAGGGACCAACAAGCAGCCAAGCACACACACTTCAAAGATCGGGCAACCACCGAAAATAAAACCCACAAGGAGCAGCTTGAGCACAGCCCGACGACGACGAGGGGCAGCGGGGAGCAGAGATGGAGCTCGAGGCACCCTCGGTACAGGGAGCAGGGACCAACAAGCAGCCAAGCACACACACTTCAAAGATCGGGCAACTACCGAAAATAAAACCCACAAGGAGCAGATCGGGCAAAGTCCGGCGACCACGAGGGGGTTGGGAGAGCAGAGATGAAGATCGGGGCAGCCTCGGTACAGGGAGCAGGGATCAACAAGCACCCAAGCACAGACAATACAGAGATCGGGCAACCACGAAGGAAAAACCCACAAGGAGCAGCTTGAGAAGGAGATGAAGAAGCACAGATCGGCGACGACGAGGGGGACCAAGAGCACTGATCGGCGACGAGGAGGGGTTTCGTGCACTTGAGAAGGAGATGAAGGAGCACAGATCGGCGACGGCGAGGGGGGCCAAGAGCACTGATCGGCGACGAGGAGGGGTTTCGTGCACTTGAGAAGGAGATGAAGGAGCACAGATCGGCGACGGCGAGGGGGAGCAAGGAGCACAGATCGGCGACGACCAGGGGTTTCGTGCACTTGAGAAGGAGATGAAGGAGCACAGATCGGTGACGACGAGGGGGAGCAAGGATCACAGATCGGCGACGACGAGGGGTAAACAACGAGTTAAGAAGGAGATGAAGGAGGGAAGAAGAAGGGTGTCTCAGGGTGTGTGAAGAACTATTGATCACGGGGAGAGAGAGAGTGCGTATGGGAATGGTTGGTTCGAGGGGTTTAGGGTTTGGGGTGGAATATCCCAACCCCAAACCGGGAATATCCCCGTTTGGGAGGGATATCCCAAACGGGGGTATCCCCAAAGCGTTTGGGTATAAAGGGGATGTCCCCCCTTTATACCCATTCCAAACACTGCCTTTGAGTTTTAATAGAATCATAACCTTATCCCTAACCATAGAACCCAAACTAATACGAACCAACCCATCTCTCTCCTTCACCTCTACTCATCCCCTTTCCCCCGATCCCCTCACCCCCACCTCCTCCTCCTCCTCCGATCTAGGGTTAGTGTTCCGCGCTCCGGCTCCGCCGCCGCGGCCGCTCCCTTGCGCTGCTCGTCGTCGCCGGTGCCCAACCCCGACGAGCAGGGCCTGCCGCAGGAGGCCGTGCTCAATGCCATTTCGAGTGAGATCTCGATCGTATCCTCTTGATTCGTCTTGATTGCTTCATATTGACACCTTTTTGATGTACATGTAATGATAACGATGCGGAGTTGTTGCTAATGATAAGTGGAATCGATCACCACAGAGTCGTAATAGTGGTATATTTTGAATTTTGAAGTGTTTTGAGTCATTGAGTGGAATTGATAACTCTTTAGTCTCTAATTTACGATATAAGGCGCAGAATTTTTGCCAGTATTTATTTGATGTATAGAAGTGGTAGGGAGCTATGATGTTTATCAAGAATGATGATTGATGAATACTATGAAGGTAGATCAATAGTAGAGAGACTTCCTTTGTTTGTGTTGGCCTGAGGTGGTGTTTCTAGCAAAGAAAGTGTTAAATTATAGGGGATCATATTAGATATTATATACTTTGTAACTACTGTAACTATCTATTGATGAATGCTTGCTTATTCATTCTTATTCCTTAGTTGGTGTTACAGTATGTAATTTGTAAAAGAACTATTTAGCGGACTCTTACTCTTGGTTTTAAAAGATGCATAAAAGTTCAGATCAAAATCCTGAAGGAAACTAACTCTTCGGACTATAAATGTCTTCATTTAAGAGAACCCTTGTTGTTTAGAAAGTAATTGGACCACATGCATGGGTCAATAATAAGGAAGATTTCTTTCACAAAAGGCAGATTTGATATCGATGAGAGCGCCAAGAATGGTCATAAATGAAAGCAGTAGGCTGAAAGGTGATATGCATACATTATCTCCCATTGGAATGTCTGTGATATATTAATTTGTAACACTTCTTTCCCTGCGGAGGCATAGAGAATATTAATCTTATAGTAAGTTTCCTTTGATATAAAATGATACTTTCTGAACATATGTTGTTGATCTTCTGGTGTAATTGTTCTTTCCTAGCAAAATTTTTTCCCTGTTCGTTTTGTGTTTCATGTGTAATAAAGTAATAGCAAGGTTTTTTTTTTTTTTTTTTTTTTTGCCTTTACAGTAAGCACAAGTTTACCAACATTTTGTGTGTGTGAAATGCCTTGTATTTGTTCCATCTTTTTAATGCAGGAAGAACTGAAGTGAAGACTGCTTCATTCTAATTGATCAATTGACTTGAGTATACAGCAGATTCTGTGGTAAGTCGAGAAATTTTGGTCTTTACATAATACATACAATTGTCAGTATGCGTCAAGATCTCTAACATGTCAATTGGCAAATAGGATATGGAAACTGATCAGAAACCACAAGTACTTTACCGCTGCAAAATATGTCGCAGAATTGTTGCCCCTCAAGAGAACATAGTTTCTCATGAACAGGGTGAGGGTGAGAAGTGCTTCAAATGGAACAAAAGAGATAACTCAAAGGGAACAGATAAGAAACCTGATTGCTCATCAATATTCGTGGAGCCCATGAAGTGGATGCAAGCAGGTAAGCAGAATTCGCATAGTTTTCATCTTTCACTTGTTAAATTGGATTCAAAGCAGTGTTTAAGAATCTTGTGGATTTGTCTCGAAACTAAGCCAACTGACTTTTACTTTGATTCACTTGGATTTTGGGCCAATTTTCATATAGACTCGGGCCATGCAATACATTGTTAAGAATCACTCACATTCTGTTAAGCTCATTAAGTAGCATAGAACTCGGACTGAGTCTGAGTTAACTCGTTGATTAACTATTTATAAGATTACCCCCACAGTTTTATTGAAGGCACCTTGTATCCTGACTTTTTGTACTTTAATGCCTTACTTTGCCTTTCCTCATTAAAATCTGAAGGAGTTGGGTCATGTTGTCTCTGCATGCTACAAACTAGTCAGGATGAGCTTAGCTCCTGCATAAAAATAAATTTTTTTTTGTTAGTTTATGGCATTGAGATCTTGGATCCGACAACGGGCCCCTTGACCAAGACGAGCCTGATGGAGCTGCAGAGCGCCAAACTGAACAGCCGAATCAGACTGCAGAAAGAGGGTGCCTAAAAATCAGAATTTCTCTTCGACCCCGCTCCTGAATCGAATAGGTTAGTTTGCACCTGTGACCCCTTTCAGAGGACTTTCAATTGATTAGGGCCAATTCTTGAAAATAATCTTGCAGTTACTTGGAAATCTAGCACTTCAGAGTTTTGACGTCAATTTCGTTCCGCAATTTTGGTCTCTCCAGATTAGTTCCCTGTGTTTTAATTTTAAAAATCTAATTTATAAAGTTTCACCCAGAATTTTAGTTTTCCTCTCAGAGTTTCAATTTTAAATGATAAAAAATTATCAAATAAAAAAAACGTCATCAACCCCAATGTTATAGTTGACAGTCTGCAAAATCCAGTAGTTATCAATTCATGTAATAATTTTGCATTTAGTTGCAGAATTTGATCGTTGAAGTGTAATATCAATTTTGGTTGCAGTAATTGTGTGGAGTTTCAGCATGTTGATAACCATCTTATCTGGCTGCATATGCTTATAAGTATTAAACTAATTGTGTTTATCACGTTATATAGTTTGGGATTGGGAAGAACTTGCTGGAAATGTTCTTCAGTTGTTTGTTAGATATAATCCCACCGCTAGTAACCCTTACTTTTGATCCTTTTCTTTAGATAATTCTGAACCAGAGTTCATTTAATTAATTATTTATTACGCAGATGCTAAGATTTGTGCAATCTGTTTTCATTCAAACATTTACTTAAGCAATATTTGGATGTCGGAATAAGATATCTAAGGTTAACATATTCGGTATGAAGATTTTCTTGTGTGATTGGGTACTAGTAGTTTGATTTTTGTTCTTTGAAATGTTTTGGCATCTATGATTTAGTGGGATAACATATTTCACCTACGAAGTGATTTTTCTTATTCCGAAAAAATGACTTGAAGGCCGGATATCTTATCCATTTTTTATATTTGATCGCGCTCCTCAAATATATGTGGAATAAGATATTCGTGCATCCAAATTGGGCCGTGGGCACTTTCATTGGATATCTGATGACTTGAATACGCCTATACAAATATGAGAATGTTAACTCTATTTTCTGCTATTGCTAGGTGAGTTATGATAAAAACTTGTCCAGTCTCATTTGAGCTTTTTGAACCTTTTTGTTGTTACAACTTCTCGTTTCATTTATTGACATGTATTATTTTCCTTATATTTTCTTCTTCTAATTAAACTAATAAACCATTTGTTATATTTGCCCTTACCATTCGTCACACCTTATCTTGTGCTGAATAAAATTGTAAAAGGAAAAAAAAATACGTGTGGTAAATGATGAATTTCTTTCAAAAGTTAATTTCATAATTGAAAATTCCAATTTAGAGCAACTTGGGTGTGTGTGTGTGTGCGCGCTTGCGTGTATATATATATTACTAATCTCAGCATGATTCTTGATTACTGACTACATGCCAGATGGCAAGGCTCTATGCTTAATTTATGGTTTTTACATGCGATAACATATAGTAAAAGTTTTTATCTCATCCTAAATTTAATCTTCTTTTACTGAGAAATGATTACGCTCAGATGATAATGAGTCAGTGCGAACTCATGACATGCATTCATTTAAGCATGATGGATTTTATTGCATATGATTATTTGAGGACTTGTATACTCTCTTCCATGAGTATCTTTTTTTTTTATTTAATTTCAGACTTTACTTTTACCCATCTACTTTTCCACTCTGGTATCCTCATGGCTCTCTTTCTGAACACTGCTGGAGGGGCCTGGGATAATGCTAAGAAGTACATAGAGACTGGCGCGTTAGGAGGCAAAGGGAGCGATTGTCACAAGGCGGCAGTAACTGGCGACACGTAAGTTCTCTACGCTTAAGTTAAGATGCCTCTTTGTTTCCCTTCAGGGCTTGCACTTAGAGCTACTATCAAACTCGTCCTTCTTTTAAGGCTCTTTTCTTTGTGCACATATTCTCATGATGTTCATGAAACAAGTTTCTGATGCTTCTAGGTCTCATCATGATATGAATGTACAAATTACTCATTGTTCTAGTTCTTTTCATACTTCTTGATCTACCCTTGGTCGTGTCGCTTCTCGATTCGGTGCTCTGATCCACTGGTAAGAGCACTCTATCTCGAATTGACTAATTTGGCATGACTTTCTTCTTAACATGTTATTGATTAATAACTTAGTTTTCAACTCAATAGGTGCTAAACTAAACTGTGTTAACATATTGTTTTTGCCAAGAAGATATAGATTAAGATTATTCCTTGCTCTGAAGTTTCTGTACTTCATCTAACTGAGTCAAGCTTGGTGGATGGCAGAAAAATGGTTCATACTGACTATTCATAGGATTTCGAGTTTGGTACATCGTAAATTCTTTTTCTAATTCATTTAGAGAGATTTGTACAAACTAGTTAGGATTTTTGTATCAATAATGGAGCATGCAACAATTCTCTTTCTCTTTCTTAGGTCTGATATAGAAAAAAATATGAAACTGCAGATACTTCGGTATTGAACTGCCTAGTTAAGAGATGGTTAGAAGAGCTAAAGAATGATCCAGAAGATCCACTTCAAGTTATCTCTCTCTTCAAAAATGCAAATCTGGGTTCTGCTGATCAAATATCTTGCAATTTGTTTGCTTCCTTTTGTCAGATTATTGATGGTTTTGTATCATGCCAGGTAATATAGTCACAAGGGCATCTTATAGTTGGGCATATTTTAATTTGTTTGCAATTTGTTTGCTTCCTTTAGATTGTATAATAGCTAAATTGTTTAACTTAGCGACTTTGATTAGTTATTCGATTGCTGGAAGAAATAGCGAATGTTAAAATTCTTTGGATGTAGCCAACCATTGCCTTGCATTGTTTGTTGGTATTTCACATTGTTGATCAAGATGTTTTAGAGTTTTATGGTATATTTTTTAAAATGAATTTAGGGGCCTAATTTTTTTCTTGCTAAATACACAATTTTTTACATACAAATTAATTTTATGTAATATATCAGAATAGCAAGATGAATTTATTTTTGCATGAATTTTGGGCTGCATGCATGGAATGATTAGAATGTTCTAGAAAAATTTTAGGGGTATTTACAAAAGTAACCACCCTATCATTCTATATTACAAAAATAATCTCCTACAAAATTATTTGCAAAAATAGGCCCCCGGAAGTCAGGGGACCCAAAAGCGGTGAAACATTTGCTGCTTTCTTGAAAAGCGGTAAATGATTTACCGCTTTCTGACAATTTGGCGTAGTCCCGTAAAGAGGCAAATCATCCACCTCTTTTAAAAGAGGCAAATGGTTTGCCGCTTTTAAAAAGCGGCAAATGGTTTGCCTCTTTTGGTTTGCCTCTTTTAAAAGAGGCAAATGGTTTGCCCTCTTTTAAAAAAGGCAAATGGTTTGCTGCTTTCATGCTTTTTACACAGCAAGCACACTTCACATAAAAAAAAAAACCATTAATACAATTTCCATACATTTCAATTACAACATTTTTCGTACAATTCGATCACAACATTTGATATTCATACAATTCAATCACAACATGGACATCCAAATAATTCAATCACAATATTGACATCCATACAATTCAATCACAACATCACAACAAGAAATATATCAACATCACACCACAACATCACAACATCACAACCACAATATCACAACATCACCCGACAACAAACACAAAATATTAATCACATCACAACCAAAAAAAAAGAATGAATGTCTGAATGTTCTGAGCATCAAATATAAATGTCCGAATTATAAAAGAATGAATATCATAATGTAAAATTATATATGCAACAATAAAAGAAATATGAAAATACCCAGATGTCCTAACAAAATGTGGACTATCTCCACGCCCTCGCGACATCCACGTTTTCGTCCGCCTCTACCTACGCGTCCGCGTCGCGCCGTCGACCCCAGTGCTCGAATAGGAACATATCATCATCCTCCATCTCAGGCTGTACATGCTCAATGCCTATGTATCTCATCAATATGCTCGATGGAGGATGCCCTCCGACAAGTACAATCCGTCCTCTGCGTGTCAAGCACTGATGACTGCGTCCCCTCTTGCCTTCCTCAGGTACAGGCTCAGTACTATAGTAATCGTGGCGCCGTCGCCTCCGCTCGCATATGTAGAACCAACTGGACTCAATCTGATGTGGATGAACATCTGATGTGGATGGAACATCGATGGAGGGATCGGCGCAACTAAAGTATCAACCTGATGTACCTGAGATGTAGATGGGACGTCATATGAAGGGAAATCGAAATGAAGGACGTCTGATGTCGAGGGGAAGTCGGAATGAAGAATCGGAACGGATGCGGATGGAAAATCGTATGCAGGCGTGGACGTGGAGGGAATATCATCCGGAGGTGGCTCTGGATGCTGTACAGAAGCAGCTAATGTGGGGAGTCTCTCTAAGACATTCTCGATGTCCATCCGTATATATCCTAGAGCGTCCATCAATCTAGACGGCTCTGGAGGATCATCCATCAAATGTCCTAGACTCCTGACAGTACGGCGCAGAGTATCCACCTATAAAATATACAAAATTTATATAAACGAACTTTATATAAACCACTACTAAATATAAGGAAAAATTATTAAATGATCTTACGAAAGTTCGTTCGATATGCCCCGCGGCAAAAAAGTGAGTGGAGGTCGTTGTACGGGATGAGAAATCCACTCCTTGTGATATCCCAGTACCACTGCATATACAAGAAGGTGGCAAGTGCTGGATCTGGGTCGACGAAGGCACTCTGCTCCGCAATATGATCTAGACGATCAGTCCATCGGAGAATATAAGAAGCATGAATGTTGCCCAGTCCTCTCCCGATCTACCCTGCGATGAAATCGCCGTATAGCCCACAGGCTCGTATATGCTGAACTAATCCAAACTGGCGGAAAACTCGATCAGGTAGATGTAACTCCACTATGTGGAAGCATATCAAGCAAATCCTGGCACGCCATACTGCGGAGTCCTCAAGACCAAAATGTGGAAGATCATGCAAAATCTCCTCAGTATAAGGAGTCCAAGTAACCTGCGAAAATTAATAAATTTAATTATATAAAATTAAAATTAATCTATATGTATGTAACTTACAAAAATTTTATGTACTTGAGACTCCGTTGCTGATCAAGCTCGTCCCGATAAAACTCAATATCGGTTGCTCTGACATTCCCCGAAAACGTAAACTCGTATCCATCTGCATAAAAAAAAAAAAAGATAAGACATTATATCACAAATACCTAAATCAATGAGCAAAATATTATATTAATCACGAGACATATATAAATATTTAAC